>JAOTQM010000339.1:10640000-10845000 GCA_026939265.1 Oreonectes daqikongensis | reverse complement strand
TAGTATGCTGCCTACCTAGACTGCCTAAGAAAAAACCTAATTATGGCCAAATTACAATTTTAAAGACACACCTTACATGCATTATTCACATATAAGATCTCAAAATGCAATGCAATGAAATTAGTGATTATTTTCATGAAACCAATTACTGTCTATAAGTCGAGTCTCTTGTGCGCTATACGTAATGTGCGCTACACGACCATAAACACAGTTCCTGTCTATTAAGAGTGCTTAAAATCAGTTTGAGATGAGGTTTCATTTCAGTAGGAATGATGATGTCTGTGTAGACACGAAGCTCATAAGGTTTGAAATCAAAATCAAGTATCAGTTTTGTCTCAGAGATATAAGTTTAATGCTAAAGTTGAAATGTAAAAAACTCTCGTGCCATTAGTTTAATTATATGGAATGAAAATGATTTTGGAAAACGTGTGTCTGAAAATTGTGGATATACAGTAGTAGCAAATGATGACATACAATGATATACAACATACCTGTATCATAAAAAATATAGAGAGAGTCCCTGAAAAATGGTCAAGCTGGTGATGCTTACTGTTTTAACAGAATTACATGTGTCTAACCTTTGTGCATTGCATTGAAATACAGACTTCAAATATGGAGATAAAAAGTGAACTGAACATTTATGAATTATTGAAATAGAAATGTGAAAGTAGAGAGAGAGAGAGAGAGAAAGTTGTGGTAGATAGAGAGTACATAAACCTGAAAAAATATAAATAGAGAATGTGGAAGAAACAGGAGACTGGGAATGAGTGTGACCCTCCCGAGCAAACAGTAAAATGTGTACGGTGTGTGCAGATGTGTGTGGGTGTATGAATTATAATTCTGCCATACGAGCGAATGTGTGCAAACAGTGTCTGCATGAAAATGAGCGCTTGTGTTTTCCACCGGCGTATATCATTCACCTATAGCGTGAATTCTCATTATTTTCTGTGTACAAAGAGCTTGCTTATAATTCCCTCTCTTTCCACATTCTCTCCCCCCGTCAGAGCTAAATTAAGCATGACTGCCTGATTTACTTTAGATTCTCCAAACTTTTGGTGCAGAAGTAAGCAAAACGGCTGCATAAGCAGATGTTTTTATAAGCTTCATGTCGTTCAGCGTGCAGATAGAGCGGATTCAGAAAACCGGTGGATGTGAATGTCTTGGCTTGAGAAGCAGAAGTTGGATGTGTGATGGATGTGTGCAGTCATTTAAATGGGTTTTAATGAGCACTAATGAGTCAGGATTGATTTCCGCACGTCACTCCGGATAAAAGCATCTGCAAAATGCTGGAAAAGTAAAATGTTGTTGTTGGATGATGTGTGCGATTTATTTTTCACATGACTGAATTATGGTGAATTTAACGTGTTGGGGAGCTCCATTAAGCATTTGAGGGATTCAAAAGTTTCCTTGTTTAATCTGGAGAGGCGGATACGGTGCGCAAAATACTGTATGTACAGTAAACACTATGGCTTTCAAAAATAAATGTATGCAGGGTTCAATGCTTTACAACTTTGTAGACTCTTAAAAATAAAGATGCTTAAAAAGGTTCCTCACAATAATGACACAGAAGAACCATTTTTGGTTTCTAAAAGAACCATTTCTATATCATCTTTTTAGTCTATATATTATTTTTTCACCACAAAGAATAACTCTGAGGAGGTTCTTTGTGGAACCGTACAGCTTGACAAAGAGCCTTAAAGGACCAAGTAGGGCACCAAAAAAATAAAATATGGGAAAGAGAAATACAAGGTAAGACCTAGACAGACAAGAAAATAATAGAAAAAATACAGAGAGAGACATAACTGTGTGTGTGTCCAGATACCTCCTCGCAGGCTCTGATGACCCGGACGGCTCTCAGCGTGAGTGTCTTGCCTTCAAATATCATGACACAGTTGGGCTGGCAGTCGTGGTTCAGCAGAGACATGCTGTTAAAAACATAAAACACACTTGAACCACATACGGAATCAAAGTCACATGCATGTGTGAATAGATCATGACTGGTCATGTATGGAAAGATGCCGTGCAAAAATTAATTTTTTGCTTTGCACTTGGGGAAAAGCTTTTAGAAGACTAAAATTCACTTTACTCGAAAATGTATGTTGTCTCCATGGGAGTTCTGTCAATGTTTTATTGATGAGAGCTGCATTTTTTCCAACTTTAAAATGAAGATTTGTTTTCTGTTTGCTCTCAGAGAAAAACCTTTGCTGATTTGACAAACAGACCCAAAGGTGCTGGTTTGAGTTCAACCTGTCAAAATACTCACTCGTCAAAGACAAAACTCCTGGTTTTCGCTCCATTTGACAGATCTTTCTTTTTATCGAATCGCAAATCCCTTATAGTGCAAATTCTCATCTCACGCATTCTCATCAACCTAAATAAATGATGAACTAGGACTGTAAGTACTAAATAATACAAGACAAATCAGCGATCACTCATGAATTAACTAAAGAAACAAGTTGCTAAATTGAGGAAACACAGTAAACAAGGCCGACATTTGCCCTCCAGAATGTAAAGTTGCAGATTTTGCAATGAGGACACAAAATGGACACGACAGGACGGAGATGAGAGGTTTAAAAATGTGACGGGGACGATTTGTTCGAGCATTTCACGTTGTATTGTGAGGTCTTAACCAGGAGAAATAAATATTATTTCACGCTTTTCATTAGTAGCTCATGCATGTAATACACACACACACACACATATATACATGCATATACATTTATGAATAACTTCAATTGATTAAAAACTCTTTTTATAATTTTTTTTTATAATTTTAAAAAAGGTGATCATATTTGTTTAATATTTTGCGTTTTATTTTTGATTATTTATTGGTATTATTAGTCCAGATTTCTTTTTAGTAGTGTATACTGTATGTGTATGTACATAATAAGAAAAGTGTTTTTGGAGATCCGTTGTGCTAACTTGAACTCCTGTTTGGTAAGCATTTAAGAGATTAGCAGTAGTTATCAGAAATCATGCATTTACATTCACACAAGCATGACAGAACAAACACAGACATCATAAATCTAGCATGAAAGCTTTTGTATGTGAACAGGAAAACACGCTGTCCTCCTTTCCTAGACTTCTGCTTATGCATCGGAAGTCATTCACAAAAGTTTGAGCAACAAATTATTGCTGTTTGTCATGGTCTTCAAACCGGCCCACCCAGCCTACGGTAAACAGACCTTGCTCCCATGGGATAATCTTTCTGCGTCATTATACTTTCTACAGCGACATCTGACGCTTTGATTCGCCTCTCCCATTACATCCGATCCAAAGACGTCGTAAAAACGCTGGCCAGATCTAAACAGCAATTTCGGCATCTGCCTTTCTGGTTATGTTTGTCGACTGTAATCCCAATGGCTCATATTCATAGAAGCAAAACGCTTCCCATGGATGTTGAATATGGAAGTCGTGCCAGTTTAATGGCCCACACAGGGAGGTTAGTTTACCTTTGACTATAAAACTGAAATGTTTTGCTGTGTTTCGTACAGAGAGCATTTCCAATAAACCGTAACAATACGTTCCCCGTGATTAGCCAACAGAAGCGATGGGATTATTAGCAGTGAAATGGTCTCTTGGATGGGCCACAATAACAGGGCGATACTGATAATTGTACTTCACACGCCAGCGCTCCTCATAGATAACCATCTCTATCGGTTCCACACCATTTCATTTACTGTATATCATTCATCCACTGCCACTATATCCTTTAAAAAATAAATGAAATGCAAAAAAATGTATATGACACTTCCTTTGCATTCTAATCAAATTTTATTCCCACAATTCAAAATGTCATAGAAAGTAAACCAGTTTACCCGGATCAAAGTCATTGGCTTGCAAGCTTGCAAATGAGATAATGTTTATAATATTACTTTAGTCTTAAATGGACAGTTCACCAATAAATAAAAAAGTCCCCCTTGTTTCATTTCAAACCCGTATGACTTCTTCCGCAGAACACAAAAGACGTATTTTGAAGAATGTGGGTAACCGAACAATGGCGATACCCATTCACTTCTATTGTATGGACACAAAACCAATGCAAGTCAATGGGTAACACCTTTCTTTAAAATATCTTTGTTTGCGTTTTGCAGAAGAAAGAAAGTCATACAGGTTTGAAATGACACGAGGGTGTGTAAATGATGACAGAATTTTCATTTATTGGTGAACTGTCCCTTTAAAACTTTTTATTTCAGACAAGCAAGAAAAATGCTTTTTCATATAATATGCCCTCTTTAGGCCATATCGAAAACGTTTGTAAATTTAAGCTTTATGAAAGCTGCTGGAAAATAGCTGTTAGCTAAGTTGTTACATGCAAATATAAATCGACTCAAAGCTGAGCATTTAACCTAAGAGAAACACCCTTTATATGGTCCTTTAATCTCTTCTTTTGATTATTTACCCGTAAACACCTCCTAAGAGCTCCTCAATCCTCACCTACACGCACACAGACGCAAACTCAATCTTTACATGTGGTTTCTACAGTAAGTAATTGAAGTGAAAATATATCTCATTAAAGCGGGTTCGTACTTGTAGCACTTGTAGCACTGAGCACGGAGCAGAGCGAACAGATGAAGAGCAAAAATGATATAATTGCAGACAGAGATGGTAATATAAGAATATGGAGGACGGTGGGATGATTTCCTCTCATCTTCTACATTCAACTGTGAACAAAACATAATAACTGGTTATTGATGAGAAGCCAGAAACAAAAACACAGCTTGAGCAAACCTCTGGAGAGTTTGAGGGATTCTTTAACTATGGATACTTTTGACACTGTGGACAATATATGACAGTTTTTCACACTTTCAGAAAAAAATATATTTAACTTTTTTGTTTTGCTAAATATAATTGTATAGAATTTGATGTATCTAAAGACATAGAAAATATTTCTTTGGAGCTTGACTGAAAATTACACTAAGTTCAATATTGGTTAAGTGTCACTTGCTTGAAGTACAGCAACTATTAATAAAACTATAATAATGATTGAACAAAAAACATTATTATTATCATTTGTGTTCAAATGTAAAACAAAACATAGACAAGACATTTTTAAATAAGTTATGATTGTTTTACTTTTTGGAAAAAATATATATATTAAAAAAGTTATGATTATGTTCATTTTTGAAAAACAAGGAATAATAATAATAATTTATTCATTTCATATTATTCTTTCATTTAATATTATTCAATGATATTTTTTACAGAAAAACTGACTATTTTTTCTAAAGAAAATGATAAAGGTATATTAAGCAGTGTCCAGGTTTTAACAACCATATAGCAAAACCAAACTGAAATCTGTTACATTACATTGCATTTATGCATTTCTTTATCCAAAGCGACTTATATTGCATTATACATTTGTTTCTGAGTATGTGTAATCCCTGGGATCGAACCCATGACCTTGGCGTTACTAGCACCATGCTCTAACCACTGAGCTACAGGAAAGTAGTTAGTTTGAATAAAATACAACACTTGTGACATAACAAGTGTCGTGCCTGAGGAGGAATAAACCCAATTATTCCTCATGTTAAGTCTGAACTGAGTTGTTAAAGGTGGAAACAAGCAGTCACACACGTCCCCAGCTTTTACGGATGATGGTGGATGCACCCAGTAGGGTGTTTGTAAATCTTTATGGATTTCTGTTGTTGGATTTTGTCAGCTTGCAACACAACAGACTGCCTGCCAAGGGTTTACTGGAGCTTAGTGTGGGCATCCCAGACAACCGTGTCCAGACTGGGGTGCAAGTGTCAGCGTAGAGCGCTGGAGGAAGTCTGACAACACAAATCCTCCAACGAGCTCCGGACACAACCACACGGATTAACATAAAACCGCTGGTTCACATCCAGAAAGAAAATCAGTCTGATAATCGCCACAGGTGCAAATGTACACATGCCACAATGTGCTTCTGCATTAAAGTCATAATAATTCATTTATTCACTCTCATTTCATTCCAAACCTGTATGACTTTCTTTCTACTGTAGAACACAAAAGAAGATATTTTGAAGAATGTTGGTAACCAAACAATACTGAACCTGATTGACTTCCATTGTACATTTTTCAAAATATCATCTTTTGTGTTCCTCAGAACAGAGTCTTAATAAATATCTTAATAAAAAAATAAAGAACAAAAATGCAATGTGTCTGCTATTCATTATTCCTTGTCTCTTATTATTGGTCCACCAAACAAATAATCCTGGCAAAAGTCTTTTAATATAGAAAAACCCGGCACACGAGACCTACAGTATCAGAACGACCGCTATGTTGTAATTTTATTAGCATGTAATTATGGGAAGTACTGCCACATTATGACCCATTCAACCACGGCTCATCTCCAAGTAAAAAAAATACCATTTGGTGACAATTGTGGGCACAAAGATTAATTATGAAAAATGTCAGCATTGATGAAGTGTAATTTAAGAGCGGTTCATCTCAGGTCTCGGCCCCGGGCCCGTCACGGGCTTAAAGGGGGAAAGCAGAGTGTGACGGCTCTGGTACACTGATACTCAGGGGCCCGTCACATTTAAATTGCTATCATCCTCTACAAACATAGAAGATCATAAGGACAACTGAGGAAGAGGGAAAGAGAAAAAACAGAAGGTGGCTCATGTCATATTTGTAGACCAAACCATCTACCATTTTTCACATTTAATTGCCATAAATGATTAAATAATAAAAATAAAGTTGTGTGATATCCAAACAATTAAACATTTTCTTATGTCATATAATTTTATTAAAATGTATAATTATATGGCCCAAAGTTAGCTTCCGGTCTGTGTTTGTTGATCGGTCTGGCAAGTGTCTAATAATATAACTATTTATATTTTATTTAATTTATATTATTTTTTTATTATAATGGTATTAAATAAACAATTTGTTGAATTGTATTGTAAAATAATTTTATTAAATTAACAATTTGTTGAATGTGTCGTGTAACTTTGTCGCATTTAAGTTTAGCCAAGTAACAGTTCTTCTACTGGTAAAATAATACTGACTAGACATACTTTTAACTTGCTAGTAATGTAATTTACCGGAACTAAATTTGGGGCACATGCGCAGTAACATTTGTTTATGTTTTTGCTTTGAAACCGTCAATATTTATTTTATTAAATAAATAAATAAAATACATTTCAGCATTAGATTTTGAATCAAGTTTTTTAAATTGATCTGAGATTCCTAGGCTACATTAATCTATATAAATATACATTATAGTATATCATTTGCATGTATTATATTCACTACGGAATACAAACAGCAATAACAAACAGGGATTTCATCTCCATCCGCGGTAAGCTTTAAAGAACTTGTTTATTTCAGCATCATTGTGGTTCCTATTAGAAGTTTATAAACCTACGTCATCATCCCGATGGATTTGCTCCCAATATTACAAACACACTTACAAAGCAATTTGCAGAGGAAATCCCCTGTATTTATGCGCCACAATGTGTCTAGGCAAGTAGTAATGTCGTCACATTGAAATCCAAATGTCTGTTTATGTGTAATTATCCCCATTTCTCGAGCAGATTGTCCTCTAACTCCTCTGTGTATGAATATGAGCTTCCCTCCGGCACATTTAGTGGAGGAGAGAGGAAATCGTAGCATGTAATCCAAACTCATGTCACAATCCCTCTTTATGACTGCACAACTAATAATACAAACATGTTTTCTGTCACACAGATCTGCCGGGCACATGAAACACAAGCACCGCTTCAACATCCCCTAGGGTATACGGGGGCATTTGGGGGTAATTTAAATAAAAAAAACAGCAATGCTCGACAATGAATGTACTGTGCTACAAATGTAAAACTAGATCTGTGTCCATGAATAACCCCCATAGTTCCACAGGAGGTTGTTATGGATGACTGCTATTTGACCACCCATGTATAGCCTGGTCTATAGATATGGCTCAGAATCTTCACTCTGTGCAAGTCTATACATTTTTTCAAACACCACAAACTAATAATGTCCACAGCAGTGTAGTGCAAAGCATGCTGGGATGTCTCACTCACCTGGGATAAAGGCCCACCCCCACATCCTGCAGTTCTCCATCACTGATGCTGAAACAGTTGCAGGTCACCTGTGTGAAAACATGAAGCAGGGTCATAAAACATGCATCTGTTTCACACGTATGAAGTGTTTATTAACAACTGATCCAAAATGCCTGGTTGTTTTAACCCATTGCTGGGTCAAATATAAACATCTGCGTCCCTTTTTGACCCAACACTGAGTTGAAAATAACCCAGTACTCGGAAAAATCATTGTGATACAGAACAAATATAAGCATATACAGTATAATATCGGATGTCATTCTCTGATCACTTTCAGCTAAACTCCCCCAATAAGTTCAAGCTGTTGTTCATTTGTATTCTGAGGAAAAAATAACGTGACCCGACAAATGCATTTTTTGCAAATCCAAATTAAAACCATAACTGGTTTGATTTTAACCAGATCCCAGATGTTGACAATCATTCTCCACGTGGGTCTTTAGAGAACACAAGGGACTTGTTCAGCGAGATCTGCATGTTTGTTTGGTTGCTGGCTGGATGTCTGGTGGCCGCGGGGACGATACAGAAACGAGGCTGGACAGAGTCCATCTACCAGAGAGATGAGGGTAAACGCGTCTGGAACGAGTCAAGACGAGACGAAGTAAGAGAAGGGGAGACAAGAATCTGATTGGTTTTTACAAAGAATGGCAGAACAAATGATTGACGTATGTGGAAGATGAGAGACAGAGATCATTACTAGAGAATTAATTATTAACACATATCCTCAATATATAGTTAGAAATGTGTTTAACCATTTATTTGACATGATGACATAATAATGACATTATCTATCAGCAATGTGAAAGACTGACAACATGACAAGACATAAAAATCAAGGTTATTACATATTTTTGAACTTTTCTTATATAAATACAGTACCTAAATATTACTGTTGTATTGCTTTAAAGTGAATATGAACTTTGCAGTATTTGAGGTCTAAAGAAATACAGAGCATCTTTACTGTTATGTTGACCTGTTTCTCCAGTTTTCATTTTCTGCAAATAAATGCAAATAAAAGCAATCTTTATAATATATATATATATATATATATGTATTGTATCTAGGCCTACATAGTAATGAAAAATGAATGAAAAGCATTGGCCAAGCACATCAATAAATTCAAGATCTTAGAAGTTTTTTCAGATTGAAATGACAGGGTGCTGGATCAATTGGATCAATTATTCATTGAACAAGAACAAGCTAATGAAACCATTGAGACTGCAGTAAAACATTGATCTCCTAAAGCACAATGAACCAGAATTTGACCCAAACATCACAAACACTGAGAGCAATAAACTCGGTCGACTCAAACATATGCAAACGCAGTCTGATTCAAACACAAAAACAGAGAGAATCTCCACCTTGAACAGTTAGCATGCACACTGATACATACCCAATGCAAGTGCAATATTCTATAATGCAACATGCTACACTTGGGTTTATGCTAAATTATATATATATATTTATACAGTATATACATATTTACAGTATATATTTTAAATACAGTATATACCTGTAAAAACCCATCCCAGTTATATCTTATGTTTATAACCACAACATTTCTTGTGTTGTTTCTTACACTTGTCGAATAAATACTTATTTCTTAAAAAGCAACACCACAATAAAACGAATGAAATAATTAACAGACAATTAAAAAGAATCAGCCAGTAAGGAGCCTTCATCGGTGTTGCCTTTCTATTTATCTCTGAAAACATATTTCTGGCACGTGTCCAGGCAATTAATGGCTAATATACTGTAGGTGTGGAGCTCGTGTGAAGACTGCAGGCTCTTCATGTGGCGCCATCGCTGAGTCTTTCATGTGGGCTGCGTGAGATGGGTATCAAAAGGTGAGACTGAGCGACTGCGTGGCTTCGGTCTGCCTGACGACAGACTGAAGTGTGTGTTCGTGCATACAATATTTCTGAGGTTTGAATGAGTCTCGCTCATGTCTCCAAAGGACCACCACCATACTACATTAGGGGAGAAGGTATCCAAAGTACAGAAACAGGCCACTGGTACCGCTCCAGGGGGGACATCTTTAAAGAATTTGTTCTTAAAAGTTTCTCATTGCACACGTTGGTGTTTTCGCTTCTTCTGAATCCCGACACAAGACACTTTTTCTCAAGAGAATACCTGATACACAATATGTAAAAACCATATGTGGATAAAGTTTGCCTTTCATTTAGCCTTTACGTCTAAATGTCTGACAGATTCAAAACCCTGAATACTTGTCAGACAGTAATCCTGCAGGAGGAACGAAAACGCTCTGATCTTTCGAAACACGCGGCCCGCTTCTTTTTCTCCACGAAGCTAGCGCAGAATAAACCTCCTGTTGCAAAACAAAACCAGAGACATGCTTTGAACAGCCTACATCCGCTAACACTGTCACTTCATCCCTCACATGTTGTTTTGTGCATCATGACAATGAAAAATCACGTAACGCAGGACAAACAGGCTGTTATGCTTTTAACACGAGCCAAAAAATAAACACGGACTATATGAAATAGATGATGTGGGATAAACACTGTAAGTCAATATGAGAACATCCAGACCCACATGCGGCATCGAGCAGATGCGATCCGACCTCTGACTCGAGGAAAAACACAAACACTGCATTCATTTACTCTGGCAAACAGAGAATGGCGCAACAGATCGCCACAATAAAAGATTGTAATACATCAGAATGCACCAGACAAAGAAACAGATGAGAATAATCTCACAAAAACATATTTCAGTTTACCCATATACATATTGTTATACTTTCATACACAAAAAAATGTTTTTAAGGTAAAATACCTAAATTGATTTAATGAAATCGTCAAATAAGGAGCTCCATATGAAAAATATATCCGCAGTATACTTATATTGTATGTATTTACTATAGTAAACTGTAGTATTTTTATAATAATAAACTCTATTTATGTCTACTATAGCATTCTGTAGTATTAACAAATTGACTAGTAAATAATGTAGTATACTTAAATATTTACTACGGTAAGGACTACAGTACAGTATATAGACAGTTTACCACAGTTCACTATATACAATATTAAAGCAAATTACAGTATTTTTTAATTTGGGAAAACACAATTTACATGGATATGATTTCTTTGGCTTTCTTCACATATACTGTAACATCTCTTCATCTTTTTACATCTGTGCATAAAACAATAAACTACTTGCCAATGGAGTTGTTGTTTAACTGGCCTTTAGATATATACTGTAAAAAAACAAGACAAACATAATATAATGTTTGAAGTGTATGTGGGAACAGGTTTACAGAACACCACATACTGTAGAAGTACAAAGCAGGTATCCGAGTAGATCTTCTACATGGTTTGGTTTCTCGAAAGCACCGCGTTCCACTGACACAACGCCAACTCCACTGCAGACCTGTTATCCAACAGTGTGAATCACTCCCACCAGCGTGTGCCATCTGCACAAACAACACCTCAAACAAACTCAATGAAGTAACTTCTGAACTTTTGTGATGGATTCCTGGCAAAGTCTGATATGACATCATGGCACTTTTGTTAAATGAAATAACTCGAGAGTTTAAATCCAATGAAAAATATTATTCATATAGCAGTACAGTTTGTCATTTATTTTCTTCATATCCTTTTTTTTTAAGTACCACTGAATCATCAATTTAAGTTGTTTCAATAGCTTTTACACAACCAAACTAAAACAATGTATCTAAAGAAGCACAGATGAACGACACATCCAAAACTTGGCAGCTATATGTAATTGGTCAGACTCATTCGCTCGCATCTGCACTGAAAACCAATCAAAATGTAAAACAGCCTGGCTCATTTACATACCACAAAACCATGTTAAAATCTAATGCAATAAATACAATCATGTATTCATCCTCACGTTGTTTCAGACTTGTACTTTCTTTCTTCTGTAGAACAGAAAAATGCCATGAAGCTCTTTGACATGTACATTTTTTTCATTTGGCAGACACTTTTATCCAAAGCGACTTGGACGTAGAAGAGCATAAAACATTTTGTCAACATACATAAATAACATTTCTTTTCAAAAGTGTATTCTTTTAAATGAGCAATGTGGAGATTTTAGCAGCATCTTGTGGTGAGGTTGCGAATTGCAACCAATGGTTTACTCCACCGTTCGCCCATGCCTTTCGGAGCACTATGGCGGCTGAAACCAGACAATTTCTGTCTATAGATTCTCCTTAATATTACACACAGCACCTTAAAGAATCTCAACATTGTAACACACAAGACTGCAATAAATAAATTCAGTCTAATACGTCTCTTAGTTATTGACACTTGCTTTGTCTACAAGGACAGAAAGTTCACCCAACAAACATGAGTTCTGCTGCTAAACCCGCAAACATGACCGTCCGTGCAACACAAGCGTTGGACCGTTACTGGCCACCCAAAAAATGCCAACCGCACCACAGACACGCAAATCAAAGCAATACACCAAATGTTCCCCGGGCAGCAACCAGAACTCTGTCAGAGCTCAAACAGAAGAAAAGAATTACAGTGGACATCATTGTATAAAATGTCACTTTATATGCTCTGAAAGCCTTTATTTAAAATCAGAAAAGAAGAAGAAAAGATAACAAAGGGTGGATGGCATCGCCAACAACAGAATGATTGTCTCCTCTTGCACCACTCCATCCACTCGCCATCTCATCAACACACCTGCTTTCAGGTGGGATCAAAGCAGGTAGTTTCATCACAATGGCAGGATCCAGGGGAGACAGATAGCCGGTCTCGAGAAGGCTTTAGAGCCCCCGCCACTCAATATAATAAATAGGTTTCTACTCTCGCCCGTCCCTCCTCTTAGATCTGCAAGGTCTCTCAGCGGCACATGGACCTGAGATGTGAGTGTTTTCCAGATGAATCTGACACACCGGGTCTCAGAGAGAATGTCTTTAATCAAACGCCGTCTCCTCTTACCGCTGGAGGTACGGACGTGGGGAAAATCTATACATTTGTAGCCTTTGGGGCGACATTGGGTTTCTGACTTGGACAAATATTTCTTTAGATGTTGTTGGGAGAAAATGAAATTGTGTTACTAAGGAAAAAATCTATTCAATACAAAACAATATATACAAAAAGTCTGAGAAATTGAGATTTCTGGTCCTTAATGTTGCAAACATCTGCATGCAACATCGGCCTTCTCATCTACATGCATCTAAATCTGGTTATGTTTGTATAAGGGATTTTCCATCTCTAAGTCCATTAGGCAGCACACCTGTTATTAAAAAAACAGGGAAGGAAGCTCGTAAAAAAAAACCCACAAGAAAACAACCAAGGAGAGGCGAGCAAGATAGTTGAGATGCATCACGCCCCTCCAAAGCTTTCTTCTCCCTGACAAGATCCTCAGGCCAGGAGAAGCACTCAAGCACATCATCCACATCTGCGGTTGAGACCGGGGAACTCGCGGGATGCCGTACACCCTCGGCCAGCCTTACTGAAGCTTCAGGAGCAAATCTTTAATAAGAGCAACTAGCCAGAGAGTGATGTGTTCATTACGAAAAGCCATTAGCGTGTATTTACAGAGTGTTGAGACTGCGGGGAGACGTTTTCTCATCTCTCTTTTAGGAGTACAGGGCAGTCTGCCAAACGCGCCAATGCAGGTTTTGAACGGGCACAGGGTTGGTTGGTTTATACCATTTAAGGCTGATCTACCGGAGGGAGGATTTGAGCATTCAATGAGGAGATGAGGAACCGGCTTCATTATTTTACAGACTCGTCCCTCATGCACAGAAACATTACAGTAAGATTCCACAGCCTTTAGGGAGTGAGACATTACAAATGTTACAGATTTTAATAGATAAATTATGCAGATAAGCTAATCTTTTAAGACCGTTATCTCTTAAGATCTTTTCTATTAAGGGCTGTCAAAATTTTAAAAAATATAATTAAATATGACAAAATATAATATTATTAGTATCTTAATAATGCTTAATCCAATAATGAAAACCCAGGGCTGTCAATTAATAATATAATGTGATGCAATGTATAGTAACGGACTACTACTCTGTCTAAGTAATATACAATATTATTTTATATAACAAAATATTGTATTACAAATACATTTTAAGGGCGAAGAATGCTCAATGCATTCTTAATGCTTATTGAATAGACCCCAGCTGTCCATTATTAATATGATATAACGTAATTCAATGTATAGTAATTGAATATTACTTTTGTCTGCATAATTGTTAATATAATCAAATATAATACAAGTAATTGGGGCTGCCAATTAATGTAATTCTGTAATGTAAAAAATGGAATATAACATTGTCTGCATAACTGGTAAATAAAGTAAAGTCAAATAAAATATGTAGTGAATTGCCTTGTACATAAATTTAATAGAATTTCATAAAAGACCGAAAACACTCAACGTAACCATTTACACAGAGTAAAGTCTATTTACTAAACGTTAACGTCTGTGCTAGAGAACAAGTGTGCGTGCGTGTGTGTGTGTGTGTGTGTGTGTGCGTCTCAGTGTGAGAGAGAGTGAGAAACAGCAGGCTGTTTTCACATGATGGCATCTCCACCTGTCTTCTCTGACATCTGAAGGGCCGTGTGACATCCGTAGCCCACAGCGACAAGACCTGCACTCACGTGGTCAGCGTGTGAAGCAACAAGCTTAAAACTAGCAAAATCCATCTGTAACAGAGCAGGAAACATACAAGACCAGAACTCATATTATACAATGACCTTTACCACTGTAAGATACTTGTGTGAAATTGGTTTTGTGGCATTTTTGCCCAACTGTAAACCCCTACATGGGCTCTAATCGCCTGTGGAAACAGATACTATGGTAGTTTGATATACACCATGCGACTAGGTGACTTACTTACCAAGGGGCTTCAAATGATACCATGGTACAGCAAACATGCCATGCGTGAATATGATCGCACTGTGTTTTACAGTAATAATGTGATTAAGGCCGGAGGTGTCAGGATTGTGTATATAAGAAGAGATTTTGTGTTGTGAATGCTGAGATCAGAGGCAAACTGATGTCATCTCTGTGGTCTACAGCATCTCAGGTATGTCTCACCTGATAGTAGCACATCGCTGCACAATCTAGTGTGAAGAGATGAACCATTACAGCAAGATACACACACACATACACAGCTTTCTTAAGCTGATTTAAATCCTTTACAGGCACAAGGATCCCCACATGATCCCCACATGACTCGCATCAAATTTAAGGATCCCTAATTCGATCACCTGGGAACACAGACTGATAAAAAATGTATATTAAGAATGCACTGTAAGTCACTTTGGATAAAAGTACCTTTAAATGAATAAATGTAAATTTGCCAAAAAAAAAATCTTTTTGAATATTACTGAAGATTATTCAAAAAACTCTTTGTAATGGGTTTTTAATATAAACACATTCCTGCTTATGTAGACTACTAAATGTGTGTGTGTGTGTGTGTGCGTGCGTGCGTCCGACCATCTGCCTCTCAAATATTGATATACCCCCAATGTTTGTGTGCCGCGTGGAAATATGTATGCACTCTAAATAAAGAGCCGCTGTCACTCATGCGCCATCAGTGATGTGAAACAAACTGTCTGGGGAACAAATTACATCCACAGCAGGTTGCAAGGGGAAAGAGGGAATATCTATGTTTTATCAAAAAGATCATATTTGCATTCAGACTGGATTCCAGTCAAAACTGCGCGTTTAGAATAAAGCTATAGAGACACTTGTTTTGAGTCATACACAGTATCTTGTATTTTGGGAGTAAGCCCGTTCTTGTAAATAAATACTGTACATCCTTTTATACATAATCTGTATTGTACAAACACAAGAATGTATACCACCGATAAACTTAAAACAGATGCCAACCATATCTCATGATAACCCATAATGCAAAGACCTCATACACTCCCTACATTCTTGCTTCACTATATAATAGGTCACACAAAGCCAAGACGATTACTGAAAAAAATTTAATTAATGCTTTTGAGAAGTACAGTAAAAAATATTGTAAACTTCAAAGTTTCACAAATTTTGTACAAAGGCGTAGCTTTGTAGAGACAAAAGGCAAGCGTTAAATTCTTAAGGTGCAATGAGTTTCATTTTCCACTCATGGACATTTTTAATACAGTGAGATGGGCATTTATAACATGAAAACATGTCTTAAAGCATTTAAAAATATTGTAGGCTGATTCCAGAACACACTTTGTAAAATAAACAACCGGCAAATGACTGCGTCTACACGCGGCGTGACTTAACACACACCCAACACAATTCCCAATTACAGAAGAAAAGTCAAGAGTGATTTCTTCCTTTCTCAAATGTTAAATCATGTTCTCATTGTTTAGCTAATTAAACGTAGTGTGTAAATAACTCTTCAATAACATATTTACTTACAAGCCGCCTTTGTGACTACAGTAGCAGAAGCGGCATCAATAAATTGTCAGCCGAGCTGCGTTTTTTATCTGTTGAGTTGATTTATTTATTTATTTAGTGAACTTACATTAAAATAATATCAGTTTGGCCAGGAAAACCACCATACATTCACCATAAAAGGGTGATTTTATAGGTTATGCTCTATAATCATCACACTGACAGAACATTTACATCTATTCACAACATTATCTCAAACACGCAGGCATATCCATGTCTGCAGGGCTCTAGGATCCACTTACAGCCACTAAGATTATAGCCACAGATTTTGAAGTACACTTACTATGCAGCGCGTGAAATATAAATCAGACATTTTTGAGTCAGTACATTGTGAAATGTTTCATTCAGCCAGCGATGAAGCTCAGGGCATGTGGAAAGAGTATAAATCAGTTAAATATTCCCAAGAAGCTCCAGGAAACATGGGTCACCTTCTGCTAAAGTGTCTGACGGTGATTTGTGACAGCTCTAGCCTTAAGTCAAATAGTCCAAACTCCAATCCGAGTTGACCTCGTATTTTATCCTGTAATACATGCATTTATAATGTATGTGCATCTGAATATGAGAGAGATGTTACGTGTGACACATATCTCAGATTTTCTGGTTTTTAGTATATATTTTTTTAACAGACCTAAAAAAAAACACCAACACTAGTACTCACTATTGTTTGTTCTAATACTAATACAGTACTAATACTTTTAGGCCCGGTTTCACAGACAGGGCTTAGCTTAAGCCAGAACTAGGCTTTAGTTAAATTACAATATTAAAGTAACTTTTATAAAAAAATGTCTTAGTAAATAACATTTTGAGATTGAGACAAATCAATAGCACTGACATATTTTAAAATATGTCACACTGCAAGTTATTATAAGTAAATACAACTAAGACGTGAATTTTAGTCTGGGACTATAGTCTTAAGCCATTAAACCGGGCCAATAGTGTTAAGATTTGGACATTTAACTTTAGTATTAAACTTTTTTGTTAAACAAGTTTTGTTGCTTAAATTACTTTGCTATTACTTTTTCTGAATTAAAAAAAAAAAACTGAATGAAATAGAAAAAATAATAAGGAAATTGCAAACACTTGCATTATATAAAGTACTGTATCACTGCAGGACAGTTCCTTTAATAATTTGTTTTTATTTTTATTCAGATTCCTGTTTTTAATTCAGATTTCTGTTTAAATTTCACTCCTTGTGTTTTTTTAAATTCATACATATTTTAGTAATTTTATAATTATTTTGTATTTTGTTACATTTTCTATGAAATTATCACTTATAATATTTTATTTTGTATTCTATTCCTATTTAAATTCCACTCCTTGTGTTTTTTAATTCATTCATATTTTAGTAATTGTGTTATTGTATAATTATTTTGTATTTTATTACATCATTTTCTATTATATTTTATTCTTGCCCAAGCTAGAAAAGCTGACAAAACTGACATTTGACTACAGCTCATGTGTAAAACTGTGTATATGACAAAAACAAATTGAACTGAACCGAATTGAATTAAAAATAGAACCGACTGTATCTCATATATACAAGAACAAAATTGACCCTTAGAGCAAACACACAGCAAAACCCTGACAACATCCGAGCACAAGCAAAGCGTCTTGCTTTGACAGACACCGATCACATTTTTCATATATCATAAAAGATCAACATCTAGTTGCTACTTAAAACCTTTATTATTTATTCTCCAAAAATATATGTGTTATTATGGTGACCACTGCATAACTGATGCATTCGTCCTCTAACAGCGAGTAATAGTTGACACTGAAGTATACAGTATACAGTATGTGACATTATTGGATGCCTCTGGAAACAGCAGCTCATATCTAATAAATGCAGTTGTACTGCATGTAGAGAGGTTGTGCCCGGAGCAACCGCACAAGAGCTCTTTTCTCAGCGGATGTGCTGGATCTGATGCGTCCTCCAAAAGATAATAACTGTCAGAAAGCTCATGAGGTCGCACACAAACATCATCTTTAGATTTGAACACATACAGCACAAATAGCTGTTTACAGAAGCTCACAACACGGTTTGCTTAAAGTGGCGATATTATTTTATTAGTGATTTATGCTTTTTATATTAAGTTGATCATGAATTGATTATTACGTTTCTGGCACTTCTGCTTTGCAACAATGCACAACTGTAAATGCGTTATAGAAGCAAAACCTAAATTAATATTTGACCGTTTACATACTTAAAGGATGTTTGTGATGTCATAACAACAATGGACTACACAGTACAGCAATGAAACTTAAACCTTTCACTTTCTCTATACGTATACTTCCAGAACCCACCCGTGATTGACAGCTCTAGTTCAGAGTCACATCTCCCATGCATCAGCAGCACAAGAATAAAGGCTGGTTTTTATGAAAAGCACACAGCATAAAATCCATGTGCCATCCCTGGAGCTCAAGGCCAAATTCTGCCCCGTCTTCATGATGGAATCCTGAACTAGGTTTGAACTTGAGATATTAAAGAAGACAGCCGGTGACATCTCTCAACACCATCAAACCTGCCAACACGACTCACTGGAGAAGCGATCTGATAAACTGCCCAAAATAACATCCTGGCTGTTGGTCATAAGCTAATGGGTGAGAAACTTTTACTTCCTGTGGAAACACGGAACTACAGGCCAAATTCAACAAGGGACTGGTGATGCTTTGTCACATTATTCAAGAATGAGCTGAGGAAAACATTTACATCCATAAAAACACAAAAAAACGAGTCAAAACCTTAAAAAAAGCTTGATTATGTGCAAATGCAGTTTAATATTATGCACAGAGATTTTAATATGACCCAAGCTTTCATTGTTTTCTGCTTTTAAAAGATTTAGATAAAGATTTTGGTATTTAAATTAAAACGTTGAATGCGGTATAAAGCTTTGGACTTACTTTCCTCTTATTCTTGCAACAAGATTTAAATAAATAAAGACTCAATTGAGTCCACTGAGTTAGTCTTCTAAACCTGTATGTAAAAATAAACTAGAGATACTCAACATCAGGTCTGAGTGTTCACAGCCTCGAAGAAGCATCTTTCTCATTTAAAACTCTTTTTGGCCTTTACGGTTTTTATTGGAAAAGACAGTCAAGAGACGACAGGGCATCATAAAGTTGGAGAGAGGGAAGCGCAGGACTGATTTCATCAGGGAAAAGACAGAGAGAGCCTTGGCAACTGAACTGGATATATCAAGAGCACTAAAGAGGGCACTAGACCGTCTTATCGACAGTACGACAGGCCTGATGAACAGATTTCAGCGGAACGGAGAGGCTTTGATCAGATTTGACTTTATCTCCGCCAGACAGAAGACAGAGAAAGTGTGCACAAGTGTGTGTGTGGGCACTCAACCAAAACAGATGGTGTTGTACAAAGTGCAGCAATTAGATTTAGTTTCTGGATAAAGTCTCTTTTTTAACAAAACAACTGAAACAAAGACGACAAAGTGTGATATATTAGGGATAAAATCAGGAATGTGTTGGAATGAATGTAGCTCATGCACTATGGACATCACTGATAGCTTAAAGAGAGGTGTGTTGACTTGTTACCTTTCTAAGCTTACGATGTTCCCCAACAGGCAAAAATTAGGCAAGGAATCGCCCTACACTTACTCCGAAAGAGGGGTGATCGATAAATCTGATCTTGTAGTATTTCATCAGCATCATAACGTTACTAGATGACGTGCACACTACTGTGGACACTTATGAAAGCATTTCATTCGTGAAACCCCCACAGCACATTTTATCATCCCAAAACTGTATGTTGCAATGACTGATGCATAGGAACAGAAATAAAAAAATTAAACATGTATAACTATCAATCATGTACACATCAGTGTGCCAATGCAGGTCTCATGGCAATAAATGATAGACATGTAGATAAACGGTCATACACCAACATTCACACAACACAATAATATATAGAAACTCAATATTACATCTGTCCCCAGAGGGTCTTGGAGAATCTGTCCATCAAACATGGCACCAGACAGAATATAAAAGTCTGTCTGTCTGTCTGTCTATGTTGGACATGTAAACTATTTAAAAAATACATCAATATTATTGCATTAAATCACAAAATATCAAATCAAGTGCAATCAACAAACAAATGATTACTTCGAAATAACATCTCTGTGAGCAATGTTGTAAATCGCATAATGGATTATTTTCTGCATAATTTTTAACATCAAGTATATGAACAACATCCGTCTGTAGGGTTTAAGTTATGATTATAAATGCTATATTTACATATTTTGTATATTTATTCATGATGCTGCCCACATTCCTTCTAGGCTTAGACTGTCAGTGTTTTGTTGTATATATGTACGTTTGTTGTTTACTTTACAAACTGAGTGGCGAGACAAAACTGTTGCCTGTGGTAATTTAAACCCCATCACAAAATGCATTAAAATTCACATCATAAATACACTAACAGCATCATTCTATAAAAACCATAGCAGCTGCGCAGGGTTAACCTGACATCTGTCTGTTCTCATTCAGGTGAACTGACACAGCATTGATTGACACGTGTGCCCGGTCCTAACAACACCCCGACTCAACCTTCTGCACTCATGACTGGGCGACGGCATACCGGCCGGCCACATCGGCCCTCACGACCCCTCTCACAATGGGCTGAAAAAACTGCCGCAAACCACAGGTCGTCACTAATCCCCATAACACTGAGAGAAACTACAAAGTCAGCATAAGCAAGTGTGCAAGTTGACTGAAATGAAGGTAAAAAGGGGTTTTTGGGGCGCTTTTAAAACTTTCTGTAAAAGTTTTAAAAGCAGGAATGCGACGTGCCCAAACGCTCCCCCGGGACGTCGGCGCAGCGTTGCGTTCATAAAGATCTTCCCCTCCGACTGGCGGCTTTTAAAGAAGCGAGGATAAATTTGCTCAGACTGGGGATCAGGAAGATTAGTTGTGAAATTTCTGCTATGCTGAATTCGAAAGAAGAGGTTTTTGCTCCGCATATCGAGGCCCGCTTGACAAACCACATTCAGGTCCAATTGCACCTGTCAGGAGCCGGGTTATTATTGGCAGGGAGTTAAAAACACGTGCTTGTAGTCTTATTGACATGAGCAGGCATTAAACTGCTGTTAAAGTGTGTCTGCAGTGAACCGCTTTGGTGATAATGAACCTGCTCCGCTGCCACACCAGACAGTGCTGACGGTGATGGATGTCTGCCAGAAGAAAATGTTCCTGCGGTTTGGAGAGAGAGACACAACATCACGCCTGCCTGTCTGTCTGTACCCGTATCTCTCCACCACATTAGAGTAACCATGAAGGTAGGCAGAGCTTCAAACCTGCGACAGGCCCTCTCCTTCTAAAACTTAGTCTCAAAACAGGAAAAACTGTACAGCCAAGAGAAAGCAGTTATCTTTTTAGTAATGATGTGGTGCTTATCTTGACCCAGTTTGGTGCTGGTGAAGAAATGGTTTTGTATATTCATGTTTATGAGATCCTCTGCACAGAACATTATTCAATATATATTTATAAATATGTCACAATCATTCCTTAATGCAATAAAAATTGTAATGTTTGTATAAGTCATGGTAGCCTGCTGGTTGTAAAGACATAAAAATAGAATAAATTTATAGCAATAAATAACAAAAATAAATAATTCTAATAATAATTAACGTAACGTAACGTAACGTAACCAAGACCAAACGCATTAAACTAAAATGAACATAAAGAACCTAAAAAACTCAAATAAAAGCTCATTCAAAATCTTAATAACACTACAATAAAACTGAACTAATAACTCTGAACGAGAGAGGTGTGTTTAATTGTCATGAAAATAATATTTGCACCTCATAAACACACATAATTGCACATTTCGTTTCTGCTCGCAAAGCTTTCCAAAACAGTCCGTTCACCCAATTGCAGATCTCAATATATCAGCATTAATAAACATGCAGGATCCACAAACTTTTATATGATTATGAAAACTTTAATAAGCTTCAGAAATAGTCCCAGAAGCATGAGAAATGGCACTGTTAACTCCACAGAGATGTTCAGACTGAGAAAATCTATTAGGAACGTGCTTGTGAAGGATTTCACCACCCGTGGTTTATATAAGCCCTTCAGACGCATAATCTACTACATTTCACGTTCAGCTCTGTCTCAGTATTCTTATGTTGAGTGTGACATACAGTACGCTCAACATTAGGATGGTATTGTAGGGAAGTAACAGACTTTCTCTGCCTGGCAAAACAATAGTGCGGTAGAAAGCATCTATATAAATACATATACAGACAATATTTTACGTTTACTGTCAACTGCAATTTCCTAAAATGAAAGAAAGGGCCCTATCTGATAGAAAATAAATTGCTTTGTGATTGATCTTCTGCGCTGATAAAAATTGATGTTTGTGAGTGCAAGTCTATACAATAATGATAAACAATATGTTGTAGATATAGTAAAATATTCTACTGTAAATACGGTAACTGTCGGTAAGTATTTAATTGGTTCGTACTAAAAATAAAACATCTTAATAATAAATAAAATATCTTAACGATAAATAAAATGTCCCTTTGGACTTGATTGCTGCATTAGCTAACTTAAACCAACAATGAACAAAATATTTTTACAGCATTGATTAATCTTTGAAAATTTAAACTGATAAAATTACAGTTCATTGTGCATCAGCTAATGTTAACAGATTAAAATGCATTTAACTAAAAATGCACATGAACAAAGATTAATAAATGCTATAGAAGAATGGTAACTGTATTGTAAAATATAACTTGCTTTTTCATCACTATACTGAGAGGAAAATGAGCACCACAATATCCTTTGATTACAATAAAACTGTTGCCTCAGCAGAAACTCTGCAGAAAACGTTGACATTTGATGTTATTATTTGTATCTCGAAACCAAAGCAGGTTGTTTTCTCTAATGCAGCATCTCAAAGGAGATCAGGGATGTTGTGGCAGACAGGGGGAGGGCAGGCTGATGGAACAGGTTAGGAAAGATGTGCACTTTCTCTCGGAAGATTAAAGGCCAGATTGGAGTCTGCCACGCTCCTTGATGCAGTTAGGCAGGAATATTGCGCTGCTTTTGAAGGTGACCTTCACGGCGCGTCAGGGTGCAAATGCTCAAGACTCAAGGTTTGTGTGTGCGTGGTTGCATTTGTTTGCTTTTGCTTTCAAAATGTATTATTATTTCCTTAGTCTGATGTCAAGTCTGCTGTAAACTTTCCATATTGTGCAAACACAGAATTCACATCCAGTTTTCGGAATATAAATATTTGCTTATAATGCAAAAACATAAATACAAGACCATGTATATGTAAAGTTATTTTCAGTTTTATGTTTCAAACAGAGATTGCGATAGAGGCAAAACACACGACAAGAAAAGGTTGATCTTTTTAAAGGGAATATATCCTCCGCTAATGACTGACAGCACACAATGTCCTACTTACAGAAGACAGACGAGCGTTTAATAAAGGAGTCCAGTGAGATTGCAATCTCAGTGATCAGATAGATCAGATATCTGTTCGTCAGACACCTCGAACATTAATTTCCCTCCTGTCTGTAAGACACGAGACGGAACAATAGCCATCTCCTCCCAGTCGCCCTTTAGTTTAAAGGGCAAATGTCCAGGCAGGATATAAGCTCATAATGTGGGTACCTGATATCCAGTGTATCTCTTTCCGTCTCCATCCTTACGCTATTACTACTCCAATAACAGTGTCAGTGGTGTCAATCATCAGTTACATGGACTGTTATGAACTCTAATAAAAAGGTGATTGTGATAAAGCTTTATTTAACACAGGGCTCAGAGGTCTGGAATCCCGTGGAGAGGATTGCTAACCCATAAGACAGATGCTTGGTGTAAATCTGCTGGGATGTGGCGATACAGAGTGGCATTGTACCACGTCTAAATGTTAGATACTGTAAGATGCTTACTGACTTTTTCATGCAAACTGCTCACAAATACAGAAAATGCTTTATTAAAACATCCAATCTCACTGTCTGCCAAAAGTCAACGATTTGCCAAAGTTTGTCAAATCTTTCTATTCTCTTGTAATCTTTCCTGTTCTACTAATTTGACTTCCATTGTATGGACACAAAGACATTTCTCAAATGATTTTCTTTTGTGTTCCACCAATGTCATATACAGGTTATGGTAAATGAATTATGATGATGAAATTATAACATAATTTGTATTTTTGGGTAAGCTATTGGGTACATATTGTCAAATGTACCTTTCCTGACTAGCATCTATCCAGATGATGTGAAGTCTGCCCGCACTGTACCTTCACCCACTGTGTGCTGATAAAGCTATCATCAATGTTTCCAGGCCAGATGAGTTGGTGGAATAGTGTTACATATTTGGCCTTGTACTGCACCAGTGACTTCATTCATTTGAAGTCCTCCACTGAACAGAATGACTCACAACAAAGACTTTCATTATCGTAGTCCGTGAGGCCCACACACCGAGGATGAAGATGAAGGAAATCAGTGGGTCCTCACATAACCATATTGTTGGACTGAAAATAATAAAGTTCTCAAAGGAAAGTTGCTGATGCAAGTAAAATGTGGCACAAATAAAATGAGAAATGATCTGAGGTGAGATATATTCCTTCATTTTATTTGTGCTGGCACTATTATGGTAATATGGTACTATTAAGTATAAGATATTATAAGAAGAATATGCACATAGCATAACACTCGAGCACATTTGAAAGAAGCTTCCTTTGTACCCCATAGCAACACCCTGGCTACCACCTTGAGCATCCCAGGATCAGTTTTGCATCATCATTACAAATGTACAAATATAAAAAAGACGTATACGCATGAACTAACACATGCTAAATGCAATACTGGAAGAAACACACAAACAGAAAGAAACAACCACATTTTCCGATATCACATCTAAAAACTATAGATGCAGAAAGGTTAAAACCGGGGTAATGACAAAGAGCACTGATCCATTGACTAGATTTCTCGTTCATGTGCGTGTAAAATTATCCCGGTGGCTTCTGATCAATAAAGCGAAACCGTAAAACCGCATCTCTGATGGTAACGATTGCAATCAAATTTCATTAACTGTCCTTCAGGAATCGATAAGCTTCCCTCTTAAAACTGATGCAGTTATTTGGGTGGGCAGTTATGGGGGTAAATGGTCTAAGAAAGGGGCAGTTAAGGGGCACGAGGGAGCAATTAACGCTTTTCCAGTCAGCGTCGGCTGGACGGCAAACAACATCAAGGCCGCCGCGTATGAGTTACAGGTTCAGGGTCAACGTCTGAGAATGCAGACAGACGTGGTCTGGGTGCACCGAATGGACACTATTACACTGACAATGTAAATGTAAAAATCAATGTTACAAACTCAGCGTTTGACTGACTAGATAAACAGCTTCTCGTCTCTCCAGTACAATAATGAAACAATCTTCAGACTGTCAGGGCTAATCGTAGTGTTTGATAACTGGTGATTGTGTAATTAAAGAGAAGTGCACAGTACTAAATGATATCATTCAAAATAGCTTTTTATTTACTACTGAGAACTGTGTCATCTGCTATTGCTTTCAAAGCTCGTGGCACATGACTAATGGTTTCTGAAAATAAGATCTTTTTATTATATTCAATTGTTGCTCCGAGACTGTAATCAGAATAAATGGAGAGGAAAGTGAAACTGCTAAAGTCGCCAGCTTACTAGATGTGTCTCCTGATAAAAAAAGGTAACAAAAAAAGATTCTTTATCTCATTACCTGGAGTTTCTAGAATAAGTAAAAACAGCATGAGGATAAAATCCAAACAACAAATGTGAAAACATCCTAGCCAACATCAACCTCATAAGTGACCTGAAATTCCAAAAATAACATACTTGACTCCATGATGTACAAAGGTACAGTTTGATATTCACATGTTGCAACGCTATTTTTATCAATACTTTCCAGCGATGAATAAAATATATGTTGTGTATTAATAACCAACATTTCTTTCACTATGTCTGCCTTATATTTATTTTATCACTGAACTAGTTGCAATGCATTATGGGATAAATTCTCTTTAGGTTTGAAACAGATCCTCACTTTGCAGAACTTCTTCATTTTAACACAATACCCCACAATATCTTTTAAAACATCTCAAGCAATCTTGAGCAATGTGAGAAGCAAAGCTAACCTCACTTGTCCTGCATTACCAGAACAAATGGTGCACGAATGTTGTGAACCAATTCTAAGGCAATCACCATTGCCTGTGATAACCCCCTGACATCAGACCCCTGATCACAGCCTCGGGCTATAACACAAGTCCACACCGCTGACAGGAAAAAAGAGCTCATACATTAGCCCGAGCAGACATTCTCGAAAAGGCGCTCTGTAAAATTAGCAGGAACATTTGGATAACCTTTCCCCGCGTGACAGGCGCTGTATGATTTATTAGCAGGGCGTCTTGTGTCTTGATTTTCTTGCCTGTGTATCTCCCGCGTGTCAAATTAGTCATCCAGCCTAATAGCTGACAGTTGTTTCAATTAAGTAAGAGTCACTAGAGGTGGTAAGAAGAAATCAAGGACAAAATGAATATTTCACTACAAAAAGTATGCCATTTCTTCTTCTAAAAAGTTCAACCAAAAATAAAAATGTATTTACTCACCCTCATGCCAAACCTGTATGACTTTCTTTCCTCTGCGGAACACAAAAGAAGATATTTTGAGAGATGTCTCAGTTGTTTTGTGTCCATACAACAGAAGTCAATTGGGGACCAATTCTGTTTGGTTACCAACGTTCTTTAAAATATCTTCTTTTTGTTCTGCAGAAGAAAGTCATACAAGTTTGAAATAACATGATGATGTGTAAATGATGATTTGTTTTATTTTTCGGTCAATTATCCCTTAAAACTGATTTGAAATAAGATAAAACAACAACAAAAATCAAGCTATTGCTTTATTTTGGATATTTTATTTAGAATAGGGAGACCTTCAAATATACAGTTGTATGCAAAAGTTTGGGCACCCCTTGGAGGCTCCATAATAATGTGCCCTGTCTTTATAAGAAAAGATTGCAGTGATATGCTTTTTAGTGCCTAGAGAAAGCTTGATAATGTGATGTTATTAAATAAAATAAAAATTGTGTAACACTATTAAATGGTATGAAATAAAATCAAATGTGAAAAATAAGCTGGGCAAAAGTTTGAACACCCTTTTAATTGTGTTGATTTAAATACACGGAGTTGCTTAATTGCAACCCAGATTTGGCTCAAATAACCCTTACACTGCAAACACAGATGTTACTAATAATGAAAGAGGATATTTAAGATAACTTATTGCTTGTTGTGCTTCTTCTTGATTCTCTACTGGAAACTAGTTACATGGGACTCTTAAAACAACCTAAAAAGTTGAATATTGTTTTTAAGAAACATTATTGAAAAAATATTAACATAATTGAAAATATGTGGGATGATTTGAAGCATGCTGTCCATGCTTGGCAGTCATAAGACCTTACTGAACTTGAGACATTTTGCAAAGAAGAATGGTGTAAAATATCCACAGGGGTGCCCAAACCTTTGCATAAAACTGTAGTTGTGACAATGGGAGAGCCTTGAAGTCATAAAAGTTGAGATCCACTGCAAAGACTGACACAAATTTGAGTCGTATTATTATTTCATAGTCATATGTTTACATGCAAAAGAGCCCAAATTTGCCACACACAAATACAAAGGTACCAGTGAATCACATGCAGCACAATTCTCATTTTAACCTCATGCAAGCATAATAAATAGTATAATTTAAGTTAAAGTAAACATGTTTAAGTGACAAAACATCCCATAAGCAGGTCTAAATGAAGAGATCATTCATTAAAGTTCAATTAAATCTATTTCAGTAGCACACACACTAAAGTTGTACGTACAGTGCTTATACAGCATTATGATATTATGCTAATGTGAAGTCTCATTAAACCACAGAAGATTTAATCAAGGTGAACTTCAGAAACCTCATCTGTGATTTAAAATAAAGATTTGCATGAATTCAGAATGACCAAATTAGCATTAATTTACTTAAACATGAATGTAATGCTAAAACTAGAAATAGCCAAAATGAAGTTGAGGGCAAAGATGAATGATGTCAGATATAAAAACCTGTATCATGCTCAAACTTCATTTCCTTTCGGAAACTTTAAGAGGGCCGAAACGGGGCGACATCCTGCCAGTTTAGTCCTCCTTTAGACATAAATTGTCTTTGATCCCAAACCATGGGCGCTCCAGCATGACTTCATTAAACGGCACACTTCCTACCCACGGCTCTCCCCGTCTCCGATTTCTGTCTGAACACAAATCAAAAGCTTCGCTAGACTTCCAAGTAGTAAAATGTCGTTGATAGAAATCAGAATGAGATCTTCCTCATGTCCATGGCTTTTGAAGCCTGTCATCCCATTTTAATAAGACACAAAGATTTTTCTCTCCTTGGATCATGCATATATGCGTTCAGAATGAAAGCTGCTTTTTTAGGATGGAATTTAAATGTGGATTAAAATCTGTAATGTAATTTTAATGACGTGCACTTCAGTGGTTTCACAGGCCTGATCTGTGTACTGTGAAGTGTATTTTTAAACTATGATAAACAGTATAATTTATCATTTTGGCTGAAATGAACAAGTATTTGGAGGAAAATTATAAATATAAAAATACCGCCATATCAGGGACCAATCACAGCTCATTAACAAAACATTTTCCCTGCATGATTAAAAGAAAGCAAATGTAATACATGCAACCAAACAGGCAATTTCACAGCATTGATGCGAGTTCCAACCTGGCAGACCGGAGCAAAACACAGGAAATATCCAGAAATCGCTTGCAATGACGCTTGTAAGCGCCAATCATCTCAGCCAACCCGCACAGCTTAAAAGGCACTTTTAATCACGTATGCTATCAGTTTTCAAACCCGAACAAAATTTCAGATACTGAATATGTCTTTGTTATTCTACAGTATCTGGTGGTCCTACAAAACACTGAACAAAAATGTAAAATTTAAATATATTTTAATAAAAAATTTAAAAATGTTTAAAAACTTTATAAGATATCATTCCCTTTTCTTTTCATGACACAAAGGCATCTCAGCAAGTGTCAATTAAATATTCAATGGGCCAAATGAAACTTTTGAATGACAATAAAAAGAATCACCTGAAAATGTAAATTTAGCAAAATAAATGTGCCAGTTAGTATACTGGAGGCTATAATACAAGTTAATGCACACTGTAAATTTTTTTTTTTTTTTTTACATTTTTTAAAAGTATAATGCAAAAAAGCCTGTAATTTTACAGAATTTTTCAGTTTTCATAGATTTTCCATGTATTTATTTTTTAAATACAGTCAAAAAACGAAAATTACAAAAAAGACCGCAAATGTACACGGAAAAACGGCAAAACCATGTCATTTTACAGTTTATTTCTTTTTACAGTGCTAAGGAGCAAAGGTGAAAAATCTATAGTAACATGTAAATGTTATTAGAGACACCTCTTACCCCAAGAGGAAACCTGCCGGGGGTGTAAGAGATCTTGATTAATGACAAGCATTATTTTAACTCAGTTATTTCTTCAGATAACTGTCTCAGGAAACCGATTAAGCTGTCAATGTTCCTAATGTTGTGATCTCTAGTAAGTATATGTTAAATTATTTCTTGATTACAATTACAAGAATTACAAAAATAAAAATGCATGCATAATATTCTATTGCTGACAAAACATAGCATTTCAATGAACAGTGTCTGAGACCACTTGTGAAAATTACTATTATTTAATTACAAATTGTATTAAAAACAACTAGACTATAACAATTTAAACAGTTCTTTATATTTAGTATGTTTCACTTTAGTTTGCATGGACTACTTAAATTTGTGCATAAGAAGCATTTCATACACAAAGAAATCGTACCTGTACAAAAGTGTAACATGGTCAATAGCCCAATAATGTCCCACACGATCTGAAAAAAGTACAAAACTGGACCTTTTACTGTCACTGTGGTGGTCCTTTTTGTACCTCCGGCACAAAACATAAAATGTATCTTTTTTTGGATATATACCCTAAAGGCGTAATGTGTACCTTTTAAATGTACAGTTTAATGGTAGGGAAACAAAACATTTAACTATACCTTCAGGTACACAAAAGGTCCCTAGGGTACAATGATGTACCAAAAAGTATAATATTTTATGTTTTGTACCTCTACAGGTAAATTAACTCTTAAGGGTACCGCCCCAGTGATGCTATTGTTGTACCAAAATGTACAGTTTTGTACTAGTTTCAGACAGTTCAGAAATAGCCTAGTGCACAATCTTTCTTATTCTTTCTAATTTTAGGTTAAAAGATTTGTTCACTAAAAATGTCTAATATCTTTTTTCAGTTTTTAAATACATTCTGAATTAATGTCTAAGGATCCTATAAATCAGTCCAATCCTTTGCATTGATTTCACAATTCCAATTGAATCAATACAGCTGTGAATACCCAAAGCCATGAACTGCTCATAAACTGTCAACAGGGTCAAAGTTAATCAATTCTAATATAAACTACCCTACAGCATTAATAAACCCTCTTCATCCATCATCACATGGTCATCGGTCTCTCTGTAGTTTTCCTGAACTTCAACTGGTAGAGTATGAGAAAACACAAACTACAGGAAACACAAAAATGGATGAAAGAATCATTTTAAATACATTATACTGTAAGTTGCTCTGTATATAGCAAATGTATATAACTGTACTGGATTTTAACACATGAACATATGGATATATGTGTTAATGCAGAAAACCTGAAAGCACGTAACCGCAAATTCCCCCTAAAGGCCATCAAAATGTCCAGGGATCCAACACAACCCGTCACGTCTTCATTTAGTCCATCACCTGAGGCGAGCATGTGCCTGTCAGGAACCTACACATTAACATACATTCCTCTTCATTTCTTCAAATTCGACAGGACGAACCTTAACCCAATAAACCCATCAACAGCTGGTCAGGAAGAATTCGTATATGTTTGTGTCTGTGGATTTTTTACATTAATGCTGCAAGTTTGTGGTGAATCACATCCCACAATGCACTGGGAAATTTAGTCCATCCACATTGGGCTAGCGGGATTATTAAAGCATGGCATGTTATTGCACATCTCATCGCCTCTGAAGTCTCAAGAGAGATGCAGCTCTGATGGATGTTCAGGGGAACATGGAGATGAATGGAAGCAAACGGTACAAACGATTAGAAAATGCTTGTGCAAATGTGTTTTATAATGACTTCTATACTTGACAAACCGTGTTAATAATAAATGTGACCCAATCTAAGATATATTAAAGGGATAATTCACCCAAAAATGAAACTTCTGTCATGATTTACTCAACCTCTTGTCATGTCAAACCTGTATCCCTCTCTTATGCAAAACACATTTTTGTATGAATGTTGGTACAATAGAAACATGCTGTTTTCTTGTTATATTGTTTAAAAAATCCTTACAGCTGTTAAATGCACTTTTTTCATCTGTTAACCCTCTGCATCAACAGGATAAAACGTTTGGCCTTCGTGCCGTCTCGTGGGACTGGGTTAATTGTAACACAACAGCAGTGTAAACTATTGATTATCAGTCACAATCTTCCATGTAACTTCATTCAACTTCATTAAAGGATCTTTATCCCGACAGACCTGGAGTCAACTGCCAACCCACCTTTTGTTTTTTACTAAACACATTGCACATTCATATGTGAGAGATGCTACTGAGACTTCATTACCAAAAGCATAACCTCAAAACATTTCAATAAAGCCTCTTGAATACATTTAGACATGGACTGGTTCTCCTCTGATGTGCAGAGCACACTTCTGTAATACAGTTTGCAGGATATCGCCTGACCGCTTAATAAGCCCAGTGTGCCATCCTCGGTTCTTATGAAACCCACATTGTATAAACTAAAAATGGTAAGTTTTTTATTGTATTAATATACTAACAAAAATGATGGTCAATGTACATGCTTTTGTGCATTTGGCAAATGCTTTTAAACAAAGCAACTGACAGTGCATTCAAGATTTTATCAGTGTGTGTTCAGGGAATCGAAGCCACAACCTTTTGCTAAGGCAATGGTTTTATACACATTTTTTGGGCTATTTCTGGCCAAAATAAGATGCAAAGTGGACCAGTCTCAATGCAGTCATTCTAAAAATATCTGTACAGTCTCTTTAAACAAAATGTATAGCTAAAGTAAACTAGCCAAATGATGCCAATACACAGTCTAAGTTTTATACTGCAGCTCATGTCATCAACTTCATACAATATATGTAAAATATTTCAATGGACCTCCAAACACACAATGCTTCTGCTTTCTTAAATCAGTTTGTATACAGCCGTGGTCCAAAACCACATCTACATTCAAATGAGTCATTGGGTTCATACGGGTGACGTTTACATTTATGACTTAACAAAAACAAACACAGCACTTCCATTCGCCCACATGATGGGGATCCAGATGATGCATGGATTATCTAATGAGGACACTGCCCTGGCGATGCCCGTCAGCCATGCCGCTGTGAGAGATTGCACACAATTCCAAAAAAGCAATACATTAGACATCAGGTCACATTTTGGTCAAACCGCAAAACAAAACAAAAGGATTATTATGAGTCTATGAGCTCAAGCGCCATAAACCTTTTGATCATTTCATGCTTCTGGAAATGAGACGTTACATCATGCGAACACCACACGGGAGTAAAAACAGCCCGTTTTAGCAAACTTGCTGTTCTTGGATTCGCAGATCAAGCATATCTTGTTCCTTTCGTATGGAGTTTATAGTTGGGAAAACTTCTGACTTGAAGTTTTCTAGATTGACTGAATTGGGAAACCCTACGACCTCTCCATTGTGATGATGCTTTCATCTCAGCTTTTTTTTTGCTCTGCTTTACGAAGCCCAGAGAACGTGTCAGTCTATTTTAAGTATTTTACTAAACCCCTCTAAAAACCAGTAAAGAGGATTCATACAAACCTCATCACGACACATAACTCACTTGACAACAGGGTGTTATGCGCTCTGATGAGATTTGGATGCATCTTTGCCCCTGTCAGAGTAAAGGTGAGCACACACTCGAGCCTCGGCACGTGTTAATTGTTTGTACGCTGCAGAACAAACCTTCCCACGAGACCTTCCGTGATCCCATTTGCATCTCTAAAAGAAGAGCCGAGGCACGAGTCAAGGAGGGGCACGCGAGGGCTGTCAGGCGGGAGCGCGAGCATTGTTCGGCCCAAGGTCATCGCTACTTGAGCAGTCGCTAATGTGTCCGCGTATGAAAGCCCAACGGCGCGCAATCCAATTACATCGAGCTGGCCGTTTTTTGCTGTGTGTTACATTGAAATTGAATGCAAATATAAACAAATTGGCAGACTTCATGCGCAGTGAGGATGAATTGAGGTAAAAGTGGTTTGATATTGGGCAGCTATAGAATGCTAATGGAGATAATCCCTCTGGAGAGCGCCACAGAGGACCGACCGAGCTGTTTGAAGAAAATAATACAACATCCATGCAATACGACTGTGTGTGCGTGTTTGCGTGCGTCTACGGTCTTGCGGCATGTTGGGAAAATGGTTTTGCCATGAAAATATGCCTTCTGTATGACCCACCCTATTTCTATAGGAAACACATCAACACTGACTGGAAAATGGCCTTCATTAAACCATTTCACAGGTAAATCTAGAGCAGGGCTTCTTTTGCTAAGGATTGTGGGTAACAGACGTCTGACCTCCTCCGTAGCCTCAACAATGATGCTTTGCTCCTTTGTGCAGGTAAAGGTAAAAATTGCAGGTCTAACCTCAATGTCCTGTATCATCATTATATTACTATTACACGTATTTCCTTGTGTCTGCGTGAGGACATGATGACACTGGTGTGTCACAGCACAATGACTACAGAGTTTATTGAGCTATTATCTCTGACATGAAAGTCTCAAAAAAACCTTCCTAGTCCTAGTATGATAAAGTAGTGATCTGTATGACCCACAGATAGCTTTAGTAAGAGTAAATAAGATCAAATGTGTCTGCTGCAAGGGAGCACAGAAACTTACAGAAAAAGACTTGAGTCTTAATATTTGTACTGTACATACAATATATGAGCTTCTCTGATTCAAGCCACTTTAACCTTAAGAGTGTGAACATCTATAAAGTACAATAAAAAGAGATGTACACGTTTATATTGTAAAAGTGTAGTAAGTTTGATTACCATATATTGGATTATTATACAATGTAAAATACATAAAAAATGTTCAGGTAATTATGCAAATAAAGTATATGATAAAGTGTTTATATAGTTTGATGCCTAATTGTAAGGTTTATTCAACTTACAATATACATTTTTTAAATAAGTTTAGCAATTTCATGCATTTTCTTTTAAGATTAATTTAAAATTTGAAATAGTAAGTTGAAATAAATCCAATCCAATTAGACCATGGTAAAACTATGGTTAAACTATGGTAAATAGTAATATAATATGAGTAAAACTATTTACCATAGTTAATTTTGCAGGAACTATGGTTTTACTATAAAAACAATTTTTCAGAAAGGCAGAGTGTACATTTCAATATTTACAATGTGGTTTGCTCATTACTTCATCATTTAGACTTAAAAAGCCTGTTCTGTCTTATATCAGCTTTAAAATGAACAACAGTAAGTGTACCCTTAGCAAGAACCAATAATGACAGCTTTTCTGCATCCTCTGTATAATTTACAGTACTGTTACGGTAAGCCACAATACAGATCACCAAGGTTTACAAGATACAACACGTTCACAAAACCTGCATTCAGGTGCATTTGACTTCCAGCGTGCAACTGTGTAACAGTGATCCTTCAGCCATAAACATGCACCTAAATGTCAGCATGTGCACAGCGTGTGAAGAGAGCATGTGGCACTCATGTCGTTGTGTGTGTGCGGCGTTTCACAGTAAATGGTGATTTAAGGTCCCCTGTTTGTTTCCCTGTGATAAACTGCTACCCAAAGCCATGAAAATTACCCCCATCCATCTTGTGGTGCGGCACAGACTCGCAATGCCACAAAATGGAGCGGCGTAAAATGACCCACAGTCACAGTGTCCGTGTTAAATATAGATCCACATCCGTTTGTTCATTAAACAAAAAAACTCATTAACAGCCTGACAGACTGCTGTCCACCGGCATCTGCCGACCCAACGCTCAGACAAACACGCAGTTAGCGGCGGGTGCCAACGATACAGCAACGTCAGGTTGGGGTTAAAGGTGTCTCCAAATTTGTACAGATGAGGTAATTATGTGAAAACCTGACACTGCATCCCAAAACCTTTGGGATTATGAAGTAAGGCAGTATCGCTATAGACCTTATAGGTAAATATATGTGAATATATGCTAATCCTCATCTAGTTTAGTATAAAATGCTATCTTTCCTCCATTGAGGTGTAACTTCACCACATCCTAAATGGTCAGAGCCGAATGGCCCACACCGGCTGAGGGAGGTTATTTACCTCCACACGCAGCTGGAAATCCTCCACGGGGGCGAGTATTTCCACAGAGACCTCAGTGCATGCCAGGACTCACACGCAGGGCTATAGAAGAGTGTAAATAATTCAATGTAATGGTCTCTGTGTGTCAAAGACAGGCCGGCGTGACTGGTTGAAATATTATGGCAAACATAATTAAACCATCAGCGCTCTGGTTGAACTGGGAGCTGTTTGTTGTGCTCCTGTCAGGTGAGTGGAAAAGTGCCGGCTTTCCGAAATATTGAGTGAATGATTTTGATAACTCTGTCTGTTTCGTGTTGTATATAATAAATAAACAAACAAATATGCATGCATTCAGACATTTTTAAGCTTTTTTAAGTTATATGTAACTTTTTATGAAAGACAGTCAAAGTAAAAAAATCAAGTCAAAGAGTAAAATATTAGCATAAAGAGGCTTTCGCACGAGGGTCTCACCACGGTCTAGAAAAAGAATTATTACATAAATGCTTCTTTCAATTTTACCACCCACAAATCTCCAAGGAGTAGAAATTGCCTAAATGTTTAAATACATTTTTTATGAATATTATAGCGCTAAATATGACAAAGAGGACTAAAAGTTCATGCACAAAACACATTAAATATAAAAAAAAGATTTCTAAATTCCTATAGAAATGTGTAATTGCTTGTGTAAAATTTGCTGCAACATATGCTAGGCTAGGGTGTTAGTGGTTGCTGGCCCAGTCACTTAGTAGTCTTGTCACTCAAAAATGAAAATTCTTTAATCATTTACCTTCATGTCATTCCAAACCTGTATGACTTTCTCTCTTTTTCAGTTCACAAAAGAAGATATTTTGATCAAACAGCATCAGCCCCCAGTATCAGCCTTTCATTGTATGGATACAAAACCACTGCAATATTTCTCAAAATATCTTCTTTTATGTTCCACCATCTATGTAAATCTATAGGATTTTTTGTCTGTCATGTAAAACCTCTTCCCCTCAACGCACATTTTCATGCATTTGTCACTTACAGTGCATTTAAACTATACATATATATATATATATATATATATATATATATATAGTGCATTCCTTGAAAAACAAACCATGACCTTGATGATGCTAGCACCATGCTTCATTCGTATAGCTAGATGCTTGCTGAGGTTTAGTACTGTATAGAGTTAGAGTCACTGTCAAATGATTAATACAATAATATAATACTTTGTCCTCTTATATAACACCTTGTTCTAAATAATAAATGAGGCGTTTGCAATAAAGGAATAGAAAAAATGATTTGGTCCCATGAAATCGAGAATTTACATCGTTTCCATGTTGAAAATTCAGTGTGTACTGTAAGTTGGCCTTTATCTTAATAAAATAAAGAGCAAGCCCGACTGTTCAGCAATTATAGGCTATGCTAGTTCATACACGATTAGATGTGTAAATACTAAATAATTCATTACAAATATTACTGCATAAACAAAGACAATGCATACATACAGAAATAAATGAAAGTACAGGTGAAAAATAACTGATCGCATTATTCTCCCACTGATCACATGTACATATTGTTTGAGCAAGTAAATTGAGACAGAATACATCGACTATTCTGGTATTGCTTTATGTGGTACTTTATGAAATAACCATAATGTTGCATAGATCTCTCTAACTAGCTTTTATCAAAATCTGTGCATTCATCTAAACTTTTTTAAGACATAAATAATGTGTAGTATGAAAATAATTTATACTTTAAAAATAATAAAAAATGCTGTTAAACATGACAACTTAAAAAAAGTTACCGGCTAAAATTTTTAGTTCATTCAACTTGAAAAATATTAGTTAACAAATTAATTTTATGCAAACTCATTATGCTAACCCACATTTTTTACAGTGCATTTTAAGTTGTCATGTTTAATGCCATTTTTTATTTTTCCACAAATTAAGTTGAACCATCTTTTTTTTTTTTTTTTACAGTGTACAGAGACTCACTTGCATTCTATTTATATTACATGTTACATTTTGGCATCATTTTATCTTTTGTAGTTCACACCTGTTTTTTTCTACCTAGTAACAGGTAAACGTGGCATGAATAAATGAAATGAAGTAGATCTGGCCTTTATAGCACCTGACTCTCAGACAGATGGAGCGTGTTGCTCGGCAACAGCCATCAAAGCCCGCATCACCTTTGCCACCTCGCTGACTCTCTCCGCATAAAAGGAATATTCTGGTGACTTACTCACCTTGTTGTCCCCAATTGTACTGCCAACGTGTCGTACAAATGAAAAGTAATATGTTAATATTAAAAAAATGCATGTCTATTAAAGAATTGGAATGATGGATGGCAAATTTTTAGGTGCAGTTTCTTGTAGACTGGTGTCGTACCTTTGGTCTTATCTTTGCGTCTGTCTCTGTTGGTGGTTACCAAACTTCATCAGCCTTTGATCCAAGAATGACATGATTTAGCCCCACGCTTTCGATAGAGGGATTGAAAGAGCTTTGAACATGCTCTCCTCGACTGAACTCTACTTTCAAGGTCACTCTCTGCACTATTTCATATTATCCATACTTTAGGATCTGTGAAATGGTGATATATCTGTGCTATCAGAACTCCAATGATATAGTGGTGATCAATGAACAAAAATATTCAAAGGGCAGAGTTGTGGAATGTTGTGGCATCCATTTATAATAGTCAATAGACCATCCCATGCGCTCAACTTAACGTATATTGGATAATATCAATATTTTTCTATTGATAAATGCGACTAAAACAAAATGTGGATATGTCGCAGCTCAAAGTTCGACTATACGTCTTCGCGCTGCAGACAGTCCAGATGGAATCTGAAGAATCAGATTTTTTTATTAAAATCGGACCGGACACAATTATAAATCATTATTATAATAGGGTGACCATACGTGGCATTTTTCCGTAACACGTCCTGCCCAGGATTTTGGCTGCGTCCTCAGGAGGTCGCATTGGTCGATCGCATATGTCATCGAGGTTACATTTCAAGTCGATGAAGTTGACAAATGCAACTCCGAGGATGCAGCCGAAATCCTTGGCAGGACGTGTTCCGGAAAAATGGCACGCATGGTCACCATATATTATAAGAGTTTTTTTAACCAAAAAAAGTTACAGACTCCAACTTTAGAAAACATTTCCAGTGCCACTCCTGAAACACACTGCAGCAAAAAAGTCACATTTGTTACTTTCAGGCCCTTAAAGTTGAAGTCTCTGTGATGATCTGCTCATTGGTGTTGACCTTTACGTTCAGCCCCGGAGGAATAAAACGAGCAGAATAATAAATTCACTTCGACTATTTTCTTTCTAAATCGGGCAGCATTTACTTCTGCACAGGCAACACAAAACCTCTCCGCCAGCACCCGGATCAAACTCAAACGTCAAAACCTGTTAATAAAGCCGTAAATTTAATCGAGCTGATCATTAAGACACAAACAAATAAAAGTTCTGACAGCTACTTCAAACCTAATTCGAATAATCGATTAGATCGACTAGCTGTCTTTTTCTAAGGGCGGCTTTTGTTGCTCTTTTCAGAATGAAAAATAGCCAGACTAACTGATCAAAATCGTCTCTTATAGTGTTCGACTCATAACACAAGACACGAGTGCTAAACTACTCGATACCACACAACTATGTCTACTTTTTCTTCTGCTACCGTCGTGTGTGAACTTTGGCACCGCACTGGAAATACTGCATTGGCCAATCATCATCCAAGACAAGCAATATCAGTTTTTTAAAGTGTGACATTATAGAACCGATTTGGATCAGTTTACTCCAGTTAATGAAAAAAAGCTAAGAAAATGAGATTGCTTGCCACTAAAGCATCTCCTGTAATGTTACTGAAGAAAATAACTCTTCTTTGACATCTTTAAGAAAATGTAAAATCACCTGAACCGTATTTCCCTAGAAGTTACGCTTGGCACAGACGGAGTTGTTATACAATGAGCCAAATGACTGAGAGCTTCTAATGGCATTTTTGTGTTTTTCATTCTCACAAGAAAGTCTCTCAGAGGAGCAGCAAGGAGCAGCCAAAAATAAGAACATTTGAAGAGGAAACCGTTTTTATGTTTGGGTAAAATCACACACGCGGTAAGCAGGACGCTCCCTGCTGAGGCCAGATAATGATGGGGCCTGGTTTTCCATTCTGTTCAATAATGAACATATTTATCACAAACGACAAATGTTGAAAATGCTTCATCATAGCTCTCCTCTGAGTCCTTTTGACTTAACATACAAACACACAAATACATGAATATCACATTCCCTTAAATATTTGTTCTTAAAGGGACAGTGCACACAAAATTGAAAATGTATTTATTAACCCTCATGTGGTTTTCCAAACATGGTTGACTTTACTTTTATAGTGGAAGACAAAAGGTAGGAAAATATGGACTGAAAAACTCACCATTTACTTGCATTGAATCTTAGCATTCAATGAAAGTGAATGGGGACTGACATGTTCCATACATTTTCTAGTGTTCCACAGAAGAAAAGCAAGTCAGACAGCTTTAGAACAACATAATTAATTTATTCAGTAATCATTTTTTTAAAGAATATAAAAATACAAATATATATCATATAAAGTATCAACACATTTCTACCACAATGTTTGAATAAATAAATTGCAAAACCCCAATCTACTGGTGTTTGATGAACGAAGTCTTGCTGGTTAAGCTAGTGAAGAAACACCCAGCCGAGGGCTTTACAGCTGCAGTGATCTATAGCTAAAGCATTAAAGAAGAAATCTGCTGATCTCAGCTCTCCAGTTTTCTGTATCTACTTTTCCTTTCAAGATTAACCTTGTGTTACCACTCACTCGTACTCCGTAAAAATCCCATTATTTAGAAAGACCACATAATAGAAAACAGGATTTTCGATCTACTATGGTCACAGGTCTGTTAGGTTAAGCTTGCGGACAGCAGATAAAATAAATGCTTAATGCAAAATAAAATGCAACTATAACTAGAGCTGTGGATATAAGGACTAGAAAAATGTCTGCTATTTGTAGGTGTTGAAGTCGAATGATGTGTGTCCTATTAACATACCTGATCAAATCTGTCCAAATTAAGCACATCAACATGACCAGGATCCTCAAAAACAACACAACTAAACGTAAGAACATAACAGAGATCAGATTATGATATATAAAATTACTACTTAAAATAAACATAAACATGGTTTGTTATGAGCAATAAATTATTGCCTGTTTTCAAATGAAACCATTGACCACCTACATTTAGAAACTGTTAATTTTCATTTTCAGCCTGTGTCATGAGAATGTTTTTGCATATTTTTGGGGGACATTTTTTGACTAATTTTAAAGATGTTGTTTATGATAAACAATTTTTGTATTGCGGTAGGAAGACACTTTAAATCTAACGTAATACCTAATCTAATGCTATCCTTACACACAACGTCAGGGACATCTTGCATATAACATCATTGTTTTACTGACAACAGTACCATCAGAATAGCAATTGTAAGACTGTTAAAGGGAGCATTATTGTCATTTACAGAATAATTCAGGTCTTATAACTCACACATAAAGCTTTGATATGCTGAACAGAGCTGTACAATGGAGCTGATGACTTTGCAAGCTGGTGAAGGACAGAGAGAAAGCGAGTGAGGTAAAAGCTTTTATTATCTGTTTGATAAATCTCACACATAGCAGCTGCACCGCACAGAAGAGCGTTTCACCCCCACATAGCATGAAATTAAGCAAATAAGCATAAAAATCCGTTGTCTGTGGCAGGTGAGCGCGTGTCTCTGTGTTAAATGCACGTTTTAAATCATACCAAACACAAAGAGCATGTTAATGCTGTCAAGAAGAAGAATATCTGCTGTACATCTCTGTGGACATATTTAGTCTGGTGGGCATGATGCGGGGGAGATGCTGGCATTCACCCAGCATTTGATGACTTCAACACCAGGGTTGCCAGATCTGCGCGACAAAACTAGACAAAATTAAACCAACAACCTAATACCAAAACCCACTACTAAAAATGCCACTATTATACCTAATATACATAATTGTTTTCTATAAAATCGCTGTATGGACGTGATTCAAAACATAGTCTGTTTACACAAATAACTTACCTTACAAAATGACCAATGGTGAACAAAATCTTTTCACTGTGCACCAGCGTAATAAAAATCGTAACAATAAAAAAAGTATCCCAATTCTGCAGGAAACCCACAGACTTGGCAACCCTGACCAACACTCAAACACGGAGTTCCTTTAAAGGGGTATTGGTTTCAGTTGTATGTTGGTGCTAGACAGAATGTCCTATATGTGGGACATCAACTGAAACAGACAGATATATCTACAGTAAAAAATGGCTCTTGACATCAACGGTTAGGACTGCGAGAGGTGGTGCCAGATCTACACTGAGATTGACATCACTGCCAGAAGCTGGAGGCATCATTTATTGAATCATTGAATAGGTTCAGATTCGAGGAAATGTAGCAGAACATATGATGTATGGAAGAACTTAACCACAAGACTACCACATTATGGAAAAATATATTCTTGAGAGGATATGATATTATTGAGAGGTCAAATAAAACATTGTCAAGGAACAAATCTATAGCTTTCCTGTAGCTCAGTGGTTAGAGCATGGCGCTAGCAACGTCCAGGTCATCGGTTCGATCCCAGGGATTGCACATACTCAGAAACAAATGTATAGTATGCAATGCAAGTCGCTTTGGATAAAAGCAATGCGTAAATGTAAATGTAAATAACATGCTTTTAAACATAATGCCCTTGGCAAAAAACAATTATGCAATAATAAATCAAATATAGTAATACCGTAATATTATATTATATTGTATTCATGTAATGTAATATTTCATGTTAATATCTTTTTATAATCCTACAAAAATAAATACACCTGAATATTTTGTTCAAGAAATACGGTGCCCTTACTTACACTATAAATATATTTAGAGACAAGACTTTATTCTATAAGGAAGTATCATCATTACTAGTCTATATTATCTGTTTCTTGAGATGTGATTTTAACAGAATTACTACTGTATCAAACTAAAAAACATCCCTACAGAAACATGACATTCTGTTGTCATACAACGTTCACTGTCAGTGCTCTCTGTCTGGCCGGCGGTGAGCTCCACAGATGTTGGGGTGGTGTGACCCCTCATTTGTTTTCTCTAACGGTGTCTCTGGACTCATATCTGAGGGGGGTTTGCTATCACGCCTGCACCAGAAGCAATCTCTGGAAGATCTAACAGGGATGAAATTCCATATGAAACCATGTGCAGGGCTGCTTCACGAGCTAAGAGTGTCTTTTTCGTGGTTATTGATTCATAGAGCCGCAGTAAGCTCTGGATATTAATGTTGACCCCGGTGACTGAGGGGTCACAGCCAACACTTTGATATTCACAAGGAAAATCCAGCAGGTTGCGACAGGAATCGTCTACTGAACAGAGCTATGGTCAGACACACGTGAGAAAGATTATACAATTTTAGAGAGATCTGTCAAAATAAATACGAGGATGCTCGGAGGGGGTTGAAATATGGCCGGCAAGTAGGATATGAAAATAATGCATGCAATAGTTTTCAATTAAATGACATTAAAGCAAACTGTGGTATTGCATTCTGCCTACCGCAAACACTTTAAATCACATTAGACATGTCAATAAAACATTTTTGGTTTTAAAAATAAGAAGCATTTTTATTAAAAAGTAATATTTTTTAGAGTCCTGTGATATTGCACAGATCAGACTGAGGCTTCGCCACCGCCGTCACACATAAGCACCCGAAAGAAACCATTGCTGTCAGTGAGGGAATCGCACACAAGCTTAAAAGAAGATGCTGACAGTAATTGTGCCGATACGTGCAGAAAAACATATTTACATTTTCATACTGTCATACTTATAGTGATGGCTACTTTGAATAGACGATATTCAGCAAACCAAAGGTTTGTCTATAAAGGAAGAAGACATTTTAGGTTTTAGTGGAATATGAAGAACAAAGTCAAGGAAAGAAGCACAAAGAGAAGGTGAGAGAAAAAGAGGTGACCAAGGAATGGATGTTTTGCATATCTTGCCTATTCCTTTTGCTCTTTTCTTATATTTAGTGTATATCACAGAAATAACTATAAACCCTGTATGGCCAGAGTGTATAAGAGCTACAGTGTGAATATTTAATGCAATGGACGTATGATAGTAAAGAAATAAAAATGGGTTTGTGAGGACTTCACATGGCCATACAGCAATAATAGAGACACAGATTGTTCTGTGAACCCGTCACAATGTACATTTACATTATATTTACGCATCTGACAGACACTTTTATCCAGTGCTTTTAGTCTTTACATTTGATCTGTATTTGAATTATCTTAAAATCAAACACATGAGCCACAGGAAGAAATGCTTTTATCGAAAGATGGAGTTAAAAACTATACAAAAGCAAACCTCTTAAGTGCTGTTTCTCATCTTAAATGTCATAACAGAGGACATTAACATAGATGTATAAAAGGTAAAGCATTATGTTATATGATTGAAGTTATTTCAAAGATTCAGAGAGAGAGAGAGAGAGAGAGAAACAGTGTAAGATGGTAATGCAAAACTAAAAGCGGAAAAATCTAATAAAATGTACCTTATTTTTCCATACTGTAAAATATTCTTCAATTCTTTTTAATTTTGCTTGCTTGACAAAGTCTCCATGAGGAACAATGCTTTAAAGCATATGGAGATTTCATTTAAACGTCTTTGACCTGAGAGCAGAAGTGATGGGAGGGAGATATTACCTGTCTTTGATCAGCGCTGCCGTCTCCATCAGGCCTTTACATTGAAATTCATCCTCACTAATGAGCCAATTAGTGCTGATTAACACCTATAAAACTGATCTGTGAAATATTCATGTGTTATCCTGAAACCGTGCCCAGGATTGAATTTAATAGCAGCGGAAGATCATTTCATCCTCATTTTAATGCCCTTTATTCAAGGGCAGGAACGGGGAGGTGTCAATATGAGCTGAAGGCGGGATGGGGGGTTTAACGTTTTTTTAACTAATGTTCAATCATGAGGATGAGCTGTCATAATACACACTAAGTGTGCGAAGACAAAGAGGAAACATTTTGGAAAATCTGGGATTGCAATTGCATGGCTGCTGGTTTAAACCTTGAAAGGATGTAATTGAAAACCATGCAGGTTACAGTAATGCAGGATTTTATTATAAAATAATTGTATTAATAATTTAATAACATCACTTATAATGTAATTTTAAAATATTTGTTTTATATTTTTACATATTTTATGATAAGTTTATTATATGAAATGTTACAGATACACCCACAATTCTGCTTAAATGAGCTGTGCTAAAATGTTAATGTGTGTCAATGTTGCTTGGTAACTATAAACCTTAATTATCTGCTACATTAATTATATTCTAATTTACCACAAATATGAGCAAGGGAGTAAGAGAGAGTGACTTAGAGAAAGCGCGAGAGAGAAAGAGAGAGACAGGAATAGAGAGTGAATGAGAGAGAGAGTAAAGAGCGAACGAGTGAAAGAGAGAGAGACCCAGAAGGAGAAGGCCTGTCTTCAAAGCAATGATGTCTGCTTTAGAGATGACAGGTCTCAATGCTGATTGGACACGGAGTCAAACCCAGCGCTCATCATGTTCTCATAGGGAGAGAGGAGTGTCTCACGAGTACAGTACAAACCTGCCTCATAAACATCATCATTATGGGCTGTCTGTCACACTGTAGCGCTGAGGATCGGCTTATGAAATTACCAGGAACTGTGAAAGATCCCGACTCACCTTTACTTCTCAGTTCTTGAGAATAATTAAAAAATGATGGCTGGACGATAACTACGAGTCGAGTCGATTATTGAGTGAATTGAGTAAATGAAGAACTAAAACTGTTCATTTTAATGTCACAATTTACTTTCTCCTTCATTCTGATAAAGTCAGTGGCGATTCGTCCTTCAGAGAAAAACAATGCGTTATCGTACTTGACTTTTCAAGCCACATCTTTTTCAGTGACTGAAAAAAGAAACTGCTTGAATAACATTTGCCTGGCATTTATTTATTCAGCTGAAATGATAACACCCAGCATGGGGTAAAGATGAACTTAAACCAGTGGGAGATGAAAAGATGACAAAACAGTTTATATGTGGTGCAGTTGGGGGTTTCATTTTTCTTCCCTTCCTTTCTGCCTCTCCTGGTTCAACTTATCATAAAAACAGCAGCTTTTAGACCCCAAGGCAGTGCGGCCGAGAGTGAGAGAGAGAGAGTGGGAGTGAACATAAGAAATATGGCTTGGGAGGAAAATAAATTGAGGGAAAGAAAGCGAGGACTGTAAGAGGATGACCATCTCCTGCTTGACCTTACATTATAATGGCACAAGAACAAGACATGTCTGCTATTGGTTGGTTAAATTGAAACTCATGGCATAGTTGAGGCAACCTTAATTTTACATTCATTGTTATATATTTCCTAAAATCAGTTTAAAGTACAACTACTACTAGCATTATGCATCAATATTTAAAAATGCAAACAATATAACAGTATTGCTGTGTTGACAATAAAAACAAAGCATAATGGTCTTGAGAATTACAGAGAGTAATGTGATATCTTCAAATGCTATTTTAAATGTTTTCAAAACATATCGTTTCATTGTCAGATTTTGTACATGCGCTTATCAAGGGAACCTTCAAACTGTCATAATAATGTGCTTCGTGATCCACACAGTATTGAGTACCACGGTAAGACAGCGATCAATCTGCGCTGGCATCACCAGCATTATGACTGATGTGTTGTATGTTTCATGATCTGATTACACATATGGCCTACAGCATAGACACGCTACCAGCATCAAAACACTATTGATCATGATGTCAAAACTAAAAAAACATAAGAGATGATGTATTCCTGTTCATCAACAAGGTAAACGAATGAGGTTTGGCAAGATCAGATTTTCACTTCACGGTTATCGTGACCAAAGGAATTCACGTGGAGATATTACCAAGATGTATATCTGGTTTTTCATATTTCCCTTTTTTGGCCAACAAATCACACTTAAATTCAAGTGTAAGGATTATAAAGCATTGTAGCTCTTAAGGCAAGACTTGAAACGGGTGCTGAATTATTTACGAAATGATCATATGTGTAGAATTGCCACAATATTGATAATCACGGTTATTTTCAATGGCAGTATATTGTGACACTGAATGTAATCTTCTAAATGCATGAATAAAAAAGATACCAGACACGATACAGCACATTGTATTAAACTGCCGAATCTTTCCACTTTTCCTCGCATGTTTTTTCAACCCTGTCAAGCACCTTCCACAATGAAATCGAGTTCCATCCTTCATTTTTGTTTTCATTAAATATTCTGTTTCACTCAGAATTGCATCACAGTATGCTACGAGTAAAGTGGGTTTTGAATGCAATTCATTTCATGTGGACTTTAATAATGAAATAATGGGCTGCTTGACGGCAACGCCTGCAAAATGAAATGCATTACCTGTTAGAAGCCCCGTCTGATGATTTGCTTTATGCATTATACATTACAAGGGGCATCTGGCATCCTTTGGCACCGCCAAAGAACATTGCCGTCGCGTTTCCGGGTTGTTTAGCGATTCAATTCCACGTGCGAGCGAAATTCAAATGAATTATCCATGGACTAAACAAACTGAAGGACGTTTTAAGGTGATCAATGAGGTGAGCTAATGAAACACTTTGAAATGAGACCTGGAGCAAGAAATAAATGGCCCTCTGCTAGAGCTGTCAAAAGACAGCTTCTCTCTGTAAACCTTACTGATCCGACCAAAGCTCCTGGGAAAATGAGGCGGTGACCGTGTCCTTACTCTTGCATCAGCTCTCTGCCCTAATTTGCTTCCTCTCGGCTCGGCTACATGTGCACTAGTGTATCAAGGCTTTGCGAAGAGCGCACCACCCCCTTCCCTACCTCCACAGCATCATTAAAACAACACCGGCACTAAACCGAATACACAACAACCGGATCTCTCCGATACCATCTAGAAGAGTCAATTAATTTCTCACAGCTCACACTGTAATAGTGCTGCGTTTGTGGTCTACGTGGGTTTAAGACGGAGCCCTCATTTCCGGAACCCTGCTCTCCCTTGGCATCCTTGGATCCCAAAGTGCTGATGTATGCTGGTGAAACCCATGGATCAATACGCTAGATTGAAGCTGCTTTTTCTGTTGGAAAATGCAGCAAATCAGTCCTGGCCTTTAACAAACCGCCACATTACTGACACCTGAAAAGAAAACCTGTAATGGGGTATAACAGGGACTGTCCGCTTTTTTTTAGCAGTATCTGAAGCACCCATGATGTCCGAATGCTGTTTTAAGAAAAATTCAAAGACAAAAAGTTCGAAATCAGAAAATCAACAATAATGATAAACAAAAAAACAATTTTCCTTAAAAATCAGGTGTAGGTTTTATAAAAAACGTATATAAAAATGTAAACGGGTGCTGAATTATTTACAAAATTATCATATGTTTAGAATTACCACAATATTAATATTCATGGTTTTTAATATCACGGTTATTGTCAATACCTGAATGTACTGAGCAGCTTTGATTTCACATCTTCCAAATGCATAAATATAAATAAAAAAGATATTTACTAGAGTAAATATTGTCTAGGAATTTTACTACACAGTATATTTTCATGTTGGGGGCCACTGTTGACTGTTTACTTCAACACTTATCACATTCTGATTTCTACAGATGTGTACTGCATTGCTTACCCTGGGAGCTCAAGGTAAGGGTGTATTAAAATGTCTCCAAGAGAATATAAATAGGGTTTTACTTTCAGAATCTGCTTTTTATCATTTGTGAATCAATCTGGGAAACTTCAGTCTAAAAAATTTGATGTAGCCTTGGAGCTAAAATCACCAACTACTGTGCATTGTTTATGTTTTTTAATAAAAATGTTGAATTACTAAACAAATGTCAGTGACTTTAAACATGTATATTAGTATTCCACATTCACTTCTTAGAAGTCTGTGAATATTCTGATCTGAAGATTCTCTATCTACAGGTATTAATGCAATTTTCACAAGCACAATGTGCAATTTAATAAAGATTATAATGGATTTCTCTCCACGGTCAAATTACCTGGTCATTTTCTATTTTCTTACACCGTAGGAATCATTATCAAATCACATTCACACTTTCACTTCAAAAGACTTTCCTTCTTTCTGACAAATCACCATGGAGACGGTGACACTCGACCAATGAGAGATGACGGTCTTTACTGAAGAGCTATAATGCACTCGAGAATATATTGCTCATAATCACAGAAAAATCTGTTTTACAGAAAAATATTAATATTCAAGTGCACTGACCTTGCAGCACATGCACGACCTTCTATGTAAAAGCAAAAGTGATACTGTAGATATGATAGTTTGATTATTCTCACAAAATGGTGTTGATGTTACAGCTAACTTTAAAGTTCTTCTCAGGGAAATGAAACAATAACTCACACAAATGAATTACTACTATGGGATACTAAAAATAATAGTATAGTAAAAGTGAAATCCACAACCACGGGGCCGCAAGATTCCTTCAAATTATTTGAAACAAAAACTTGCATTAAAGCATTACAACTAAAAACCCAAATATTTCCTTGTGTATTTTTAATAAAATCCTTCCATGGCACCCACCTCGAAACTTTTACTCAGACCCTCTCTCTCATGATTTGTTGGTTTTTTATTCAATTTGCATGCAAGAAAATAGCCATTTCAAAAATAAAGCTTAAAGGTTATTTTCATGCAGAAAATGCTCTTTCGCCGCAGCAAGCGAGCACAGAAAGCATTGGAGAACGAAGGTTCTGTTGCCTTGGCGATCTCAGAACGGTAGCAGAGGGATGTTAGCCACTCACGATGACAAATTGTTGGACGCCACAGGAAAACGTGGACGTGTGCAGATTTTAAAAGTGCAGCGAGACTCGCAATCTGTGTGTGTGGGGGGGAGCGAATTTATGTGAGCACATATACTGTAGAACTGTGTGCATGTGAAAGTGAGAATGAGAGAGAATTTTAAGTGCTTTCAAGTACAAGATTGTTTGGCATGTCTGATGTGCTAGATTTCATCACAATTCATGATACTCACAACCAGTCCACTCAAGTAGGATTTGTTATTCCAGGTTTTCTTTATTTTAGCACCTTTCTTTAAATGTAATGTGTGTAATATACTGTAGGCCTTGTTTTACAGACAAGACTTAAAGGGATAGTTCACCCAAAATGAACTATCATCATTTACTCACCCTCTTGTCATTTCAAACCTGCATGACTTTTATTCTTCTGCATAACACAGAAGAAGATATTTTGAAGAAACCAAAATACGACGGTACCCCTTCACTATTGTATGGACAACATTGTGAGTTTGGGTCCAGACAATGTGTTTGGCTCAACAATGGAGGACGAGGGAGTTTCGTTGCAAACAGTCATTATGTTTGGACACAGAAACTACACACTTCACCTTTAAGCCTTATCCAATGATGGTAGAAAAAACAGTCAAGCATAGTTCAGCAAATGCCATGTCCCAAAAATGCCATGTTTGCTCTTTTAAAGCAGTTTTTTGTTGTGTCTGGGCAGAACACCAGAGGTTTCTCACATCGGCCCAAGATACCACGACAGAGACACAATGGCGTGACATCTTTGTTCCAAAGCCTGCCGAAAGAGAGCAACGGTCCGTGTGTGCGAGACGCTGGGAGTAAGGCCAGCCGAAGCAAGAATCCTGTCCAAATGCCCAACGAAACACGACTACCGCTGACAGACACCAGTACACAGATCAGCTCTGGAGAGAGAATGCTACTCTTATGAGGATCAAACTGACACACTAAAACAAACAAAACACTTATGCTCTGCTTCAAAACCTACTTAGGCATCCTAGGTGCTCTCCAAATGCAAATGCTTACTTATAAGGTAACTAGAATGACCTATATTGTAAAGCAATTTAAAACTAACCTATTATGAGGTCCCATTATGAGAGATTTGTCTGTGGCCCAAAAGCAACTCCGGCACAGCGAGGGTTCGAGAGGCCCTCGAAGCATCTCATGAGGACACGACAGGGGTGCCGGAACAACAGGATGGAAGAGGGTGGAGAGGATAACAGCATCGGGATGATCTCAGGATAGATAGAGCTTCAGAATTAGTCTGTTATTGCCCCTGGAAGAGGATGAGATGAGAGAAAGCTCATAAGAAAAACAGAACCTAATGTTCGATCGAGGCAGGAAGATCCCCCGAGCGCCTGGCCCAGTTCTGTTTAAACTGTAGCTCTGCAAACACGTTGTCAGGAGTTTTTGGACATTCGCTGTCTGCTTCGGTTCTTAGTATTCATAGATGTGTCTTTTGGGAGGGCTTCTGATGAGAAAAGCTCCTCTGCTATACCTAGCGATTACTCCATCTGTCCTGTTACAATTACAACCAATGAAGTTATCCAGTTAAACGTGTCTCGATTTGTGGCTCGATGCCATCCGATGTGTCACATCAACCAATTCCAGACCGTAAGGAAAACGAAACACTATTGGATGCTTAAAAAGGTGAAGTAGATGCTTAATGTGTCGTGGCCTAACTTCCTGTTTCTGTGGAAATTACGTCATCGCTTCAAAACAAAGTTGTGAATTTCAAGGCACTTCAGTGGGTCTTTAAAGACTAGAGTGCTTACAGAAAAAGCGTGTCATGAAATTAAATTGCAAAAATGAATTGAGAAAGAAAAAATGGAATCGCAGAATAAAACAACTAGGATAGCAACAAAGAAAATACAGAATGACATGTGCTACTGGAACACACACAAGACTCATTGCAAGTAGCACCAAACAAGAAAAAGATGTAAATGTACAAAGAACATAATACTGTAAATAATGCTGTCTTAACAAGTGTCCAAAACCCATAAATAATTTATATCAATGAAGGCCATGTTCAAGATCTCTCAAAGTCCATTAAGACGAAGACCTGCCATAAATTGTGCAGGAGAAAGCCATTCGAGAAATCTCAAAAAAGCATCTGACTCCATATCGCACACATACACACATTCTGCACGGGCGATGGGAAAGCAGCTTCATGAAACATTGATTTGAATCAAAGGTTATTGATTTTCTGCTGTGACTACTGTACACCTGAGAGAATAGACAGAAAGCCATATAAGAAACAGACAGGAAATATATATTTCTTTCTAAAATATGAGGATTATAGAACCAATGTAAACCAGCAGTGCTTCTCTCCAGTGCAGGAAAATCTGAGAGACAAGAGAAAATGTGTGAAAATGTCTAACAGAACTTTGCGAATGTTCCCAATGGCAAGAAACATCCTTTTTTTTGCATGTTCCCAGACGACACTGTCTGGCACACTAATTATTACAGACTCCCACGAGACGTTTGTGTTTTCCAACTAGAGGTGGACAACAAGTCGAAGTGACTCTGAAACTAGTGTTTTTTCCAACCATAACACATCCTTACTAATAATGATGAGAAAATCTCTATATATTCAAAACATAAATGAGATATACAGTATATTTCCCTAGAAAATATGCACGTGCAATCGATTTGCTCTAGCTAAACCTCTTTTTCAATCCTTTTCATAATCCTTTTCCCTTTAATATATCTATATTTAATTAAGTGTTGAAACCCTCAACAGGCCAACAATTAAGATGCATAGGCCAAGATATGAAACACCTTTATAATGTGTCTCTCTGATAATTAAAAGGTCAAAAGAGAACAAAATACTGTTTTATACAATAATAAACCTAAGATGTTTAGTATTTAAAGGTCCAGTTTGTGAAATTTAGCGGCATCTAGCTGTGAGGTTACGAATTGCATCCAACAGCTCCCTCCACTGCTCACCAAACCGTACGGCTGACACAGAACAAAGATGTCATCACGGTTACGCTTGTTTGCCGAATCAGATAACATATTTACGAAACACGTTCTGTCAAGCAGTTTGTCCGTTTAGGGCTACTGTAGAAACATAATGGCGTATTCCATATAATGGGACCTGCGGTGTATGGGGATAGAAACAGCTCAATCTAAGATAATAAAAACATAACGCTTTATTATGTAAGGTCTTTATACACCTATGAAGAAATAGTTATGCATATTGTATTGCATTTCTGTCAATAGATCCTTCTTAATATTACACACAGCACCTTCAATAAAGAAAAACAAATGATACAAACAACGTACTACTTTGTTATTTTAAACGTAGTATTACATTTAGTACAAAGACATCAGCTAAGTAACAGAGTATAAACATAATGAGTACAAATCTAACATAAGTTCCCAGGATCTTGATGCTTTCTTTGTACTGTATAAATGTGTCTTTTTCTTAATGAATAGATGTGGTTATTTTCTACAGTAATTACAATTAAATGTGGAGAAAGAAAGGTTGATTATTACAGCGAAAGCCAATTTCCATAAAAGATGCAGTCGTGGAGAAAAAATACAGAAAGAGAGTGATAAAGCCAGAGAGAGAGATGTAAACTGCCCGTTCTTTACAGCACTGCACAAATGCTCAGTTAATTAAACAAATAGGGTCTTATATCGGCCTTATAAAAACAACACAACCTTTCCTGAACAACAGAAGCTCAAGCGATAGTTAATAAATAAAGTCTGTCGTTCAGGTAATTACCATGTAACCAATGGCATTTCAGCAGCAGCCCAGCATTACGGCGGATTAATGTGCTGGGCTGATGGGCTTCTCCCTGTGTCGTCAGGTTTGCCATACTGCGCACGCCAGATTAATAAAAAAAAAAGATATTGATAGGCTGCAGATGCTCAAAGAAAGGAAAAACAAGTATATCGGGACTTGCATTAGATTGCATCCATGAGTATGTGATAACATGCAAATATATTAAACCTAAAATCAAGCAATCACAAACCGTTTGAAATAAAACAAAAATACAAATAAATGTGCGATACTACTGTGTAAACTACATGCAACAATGTGTAACTCTAAAGGCAGATCTGGTGCAGAAGAGAGAGAGATTGCCATGTCAAATGCAGGTTTCTATGGCAACAGTCTGGCGGCGACCGGGGGTTGGAAGCCGTGCATGCTTAAAGGTAATGCACGCCAGAACTCATAAATAATATTAATACAGTTACAAACAATACATGCCAAACACAAAGCTTGAAAAGGTCTGCTCATTTGTAATAGGTTTGTAAAACATCTTCAAATAAAAAGAATTAATACCATTGTACGTAAAAGAAACCCTTGGTATCACTATCATAGAAGTCTCCAAAAAACATGGTTTTACTATGGTTTTTCATTGCATGTTAATGAAGAACACTTTGCTAAAATATTACAGCAATTTGTGTCTCTTATAAAAGAAAGAATTAGCCAGTTCATTTCAGACCGGATCATAAATTCCACCCTAAAAACACCTTCGAGATTTCAGCTCCATGCTTTACAATCACAGTTATAAAGTACACGGCATCTCCGGAGTGCAACTGCACCATACAGGCTGTCCAATAAATACTGCTCCTTAAACGCACGCACGCACGCGCACACACACACACACACACACTTACTGTACACAAAACTTGTGTGACCATCCCCGCTGATGTGTTTTCATTCACACACTGTTACATCACTTCCTGTAACATGACGGGACAGACCCCCACGCTGAACGTTGTTCAACAAAGGATGCTTAAACAGAAATTGCATGAAAAATGTTTATGTTTTAAAATGCACAAAAATAAGATGGATGAGTCAGATGCAAAAGATGAAGAAATCATGGATGAATAATTTGGCTCTTATTCCGCTTTAACAAAGTAAATCATTGTTTGGTTGGCTTTTTAAAGGGATAGTTTAGTCATCATTTATTTACCATCATGCCACATATGACTTTTTTCATTTGTGAAATGCAAAAGATGTCATCAGAAACTGTAGACACCCTCAGTCACAGATCACTTTCATTGTTTTTTAAAAAGATGCAATAAAAATGTTGTGTTTTATAGAAGAAAGTCAAAAGTGTTGGAACAATATTAATGCAAGTATGAGATAACTTTTTTATTTTACCCTTTAAGAGTGTAAACACTGTCACATAACTAGACATAAACAAGTCTACATCAATCACTGAGCTTGTGGAAAAACAATTTCACTTTATTAAATACTTGAAGTTCATTTTGTAGTGTTTCGCCTATTGTTTATGGTGGGAACAAATCAATACTCAGTTTCCAATAACAGTAAATTGAATGGGATGTTTACTGACAATGCAACCACTGAATAATTCAAATAAAGATGGGAGAGATAAAAAACAGACAGACAGACAGAAGTCTTTAGTTTAGTAAGTTCACACAAACTCTAAAAACCCATTTTCACATTATACCCACCACCGGCTTCATCTATTGTAAATCAAGGCAATACTGTGAAAAATAACAGCGACGCAGTCAATAACTCCACACAACATCACATTACAGTAATGATTCATTACAAAGGAGAAACATCAAAAGATAATTAATTACAAACTCAGACTAGTGCCAAAAAAACTCAACTCTGTCTGCCTGCAGTGACAAACTCGAGCAAACAAAGCGGGGCGAGCATAAATCATTCATTATCCTATACGCCTGTGATCTGGGGTGAGAGAGAAACAAATGCAGTGTAAACAGTAAAAGAAACACACAACTGTGTCCAAAACTATAGGAAGAGAGAAGATAATCTGTGTGTTAGTGGCTGGTGTTCAAAAGCAGAAAATCTTAAAGGGGTGATTATAATGCTGGGGTAAAATTTAATGACAGTCTTGTTTTACCCGTTTAAAGCCAGTTGGCATGAACAAATAGACTTGATACAAGCCAACGTCTGTAATCGCACTTTGAACTTTCATTGGAAGCGCGTGAAGCGACTGGATATTTCAGCGGATAGCAGGAACCGTCAACACTTACAGTGAAGATTGAACAAATTTATTTGAGATGTCTTCAGAGATAATAAAAAAAAGGAATAAAAATGAATACAGTCACGATTTGCTTCAGTACAAACCTAGAGAACTATACAAAAATAGTTGGTATAAACATTTCAGCCGGGTTTCACAGAAAAAGCTTAAGACTAGTGTCAGACTATAATGAATTTTAGATCTGTAAATCTGAAAATAAATTGCCCTTAAAATGTGTCATTGCTATTGTTTTGTCTCAAGAGGCACACCAGTTATGTTTTCATCTAAGGGATTTTATTAAAAGCGATGTAAAAAATTTAATTTAACTAAGGCATAGTCCTGGCTTAAGATAGGCCTTGTATGTGCAAACGGACAACATTTTTTTCAAAAGCAAGGAAGTTATTAGCTATTGTGATGTCGAATTAACCAAAAGCAACATTTTAAAGGAATAGTTCACCAAAAAATTCCTAGATCTGATTTATTTACCCTCATGTCATTTAAAACCTGTATATAGCTCTAAAATAAGAATATTTTGAGAAATGTTTCAGTGGTTCCATGCATTGGAAACCAATGGGGTCAATGTTGTTTTGTTACTGACATTCTTCAAAATATCTTCTTTTGTGTTCTGCAGAAAGAAAGTCATACAGGTTTGGAATGACATGAGGGTGAGCAAATGAGTATATAAATCAAGCACTACATTACTTCATTAAGAATGTAAATACGGTCAATTTAGATTTCATCAGCCCCAAGCGTCTAAGTCCATGGAATGAAGAACTTCTCTTTTTTCCCGGCAGTAGGATTTAAGGATTGTTGGATTGTGGATACAGCATTGCACCTCTGTGATGTGTATTGCAGGGTTACGGCCCGGTCAGGATAAAGATTTGAGGGGGGTGTAAACCAGAACCTGCTGCAGGAGGACACAGTTACACTTGTAGCTCCATCACTGCTCTTTATTTCTCCGTTTCAGCAAGACACAGCGACCGTACGCAGGATGTGACCGAGCACATGAACAACACATTTTGTCAGACGCAAACAGGAAGCTATAAATATCAGCATGGGTTTGACCGCTCGACACTTTGTATGTGATTGTGGATCTTTGCCCTCTTCCTAATTCGTAAACAAAACTGCATTAGGTTTAATTTTAATGGCAATTAAAATCTGTGCACTCATTCACATGTTGTTGATAAAGAATATGCTGCGGTGAATTATGGGAAGCATAATCAGGGATTAAATTGCACAGACGGTGTCAGGACAAAATTGTGTTTGGATAGATTTGCAATATGAAATGTGTCCTGTGTTGCCAGGCGTATGTCAGCACTGACACACACACACACACACACACACACACACACACACACACACACACACACACACACACACACACACACACACACACACACACACACACACACACACACACACATTGTGCTCAGAATAGTAATGGGCCATTTTACTGGCTCTCCTTCCACTATCCCAGATACCCACTAAACACACAAACACAACTCCTTTTCTATCATCGTTTTCTATTGTTTCATCCTGAACAAATCATTTTCTATTGCCTAAATGTCGTGCAAACCTTTTTTTTTATTCTCATGCTAAATTTTACCTACAATGCAGGTGATTACAGACTTTTACTATCCATTCAGGTAAAAGCTGACCCACATATGCATTCGTCCAATACTCTACAGTCACTCCTTTTTAACACGCAACAAAAACAAATACTCGCCTAGAATGAATGAGCGAGTAAACACGCAGATGCCAACACGCAACACTTTGCATGTTGAAGCAAGAGGGGCTTTTCTGACTATTCAATGCCTCAAATGAACCAGGTCCCTTACTGTGCCATCAATAGCCAGAAGACATAAACACAATCACATTCCTTCAGAGAAGGCCAAGAGCCCCAACAGACAAAACAAACTGTTTATGTGAATTCTCTACAGTCTATAAATACGTGCGCTATTACCCCAAACATACAGTGATGTTAAAGAGCACACTGCCCCCTGTTGGTACAGCTGGCACAATTCACACATTTTGACTTGAATTAGAAGACAATGAAGTGTGACTGCAGCTGTTGGCACACCTGTTTGTTTGGCTCACACGCCAACACCTCACAGCTCACCTTTTCACATTTTTAATTCTTGAGCTCTGTAGAAAAGTAGGAACGGGTGCTCGAACAAATTCAGAAACCATTAGTTCCTGCATTAGAAGCGCAGAGGTGATGGATTCGATACCCAGAGAACATACATCTGAAGATTTTATATTACAAGAACTAAAATCTTTAAAGAACCACAAAGCTACCTCCATATGAAACACTATATATATATATACACTGCAAACTTCAAAAAAATTACATAAAATAACTTAAAAGACAATATAAAATTAGTCGGCGCTTGTGGTCCAGTGGTGTTGAGCAGCAGCACTTCAGGCGACCCGAGTTTGAATCCTGGCTCGTGGTCTTTTCCTGTCTTTCTCATCCTGGAATTTCCTGTCCTCTCTCTCCACTATCCTATCAATATAAAAGCAATAAAGACCACCCCCCAAAAAAAGAAATGAATGGGAACACTTTCAAGAATAATTTAATCTGAATTAGAAATCTATTCTCTTAAATGAGACAGAGAGATAGAGAGACATTACAGGATTATGTTGTTTTTTACGGCACTTTAATTTTACTGTTTATATAGATGTATATAGAGATTCCTATATAGTTTTCATTTTCAACATGTATTTCTGTGTAAAAAAAGTGTACACTTAATTTGTCTGTGTAATATAAAGACTTCTTTTAACATGCCAAGTCTACTAGAAACAGATGAGACAAAATGAGACATAATATGGATAGATGGATAAGGATAGATACTGTTCGTAGGCACACACAGACATCACACTTCAATTTTCTGAAGATAAAAAACAATACTTTCATTTGGAGTTATGGAAAAATGTTACCAGTTAACAGAATTAAACAAAATTTTACTGAAATGTAGGTATAAATAGTAAATTCATATTAATCTGAAAATCTCTTCATTTTCTCCACAATATTATCTTATTATCTTGTGCAATAAAACTAAACAATGGCGTAATGCAAGAAAAAGTGAGGTTGGGAAACCATGGGAAAATAAGGAAATCTCGGAATAAAGTTTGAGGTTTAGACAATGTTCACATTCTCAGCTCTGATCACTGATCAGTCTGGAAATGTATTCTCGAAAGCCTGCAGTGATGTGCTTACAATCAGAGCTGTATATAAACATCTGCCATGTCATGATAAAGACATCCAACTTTTCCAGCTTTATCTTTATGGTCTGTGAGGATAATCGAGTAGAAAACAAATTGAGACATTTGCTCGCATCTTTGGCTTCAGATGATGTAACGAAGATCACAGTCATGTGTCTGAGAAACATTCAGGACAATCTTCACCCATATATTCATCAGAGATGAACCCAGCATGAGAGACAGATGGATTATCATGTATCAATATATCCTCAAGCTAAAGTGCTTCAAGCTATATGTTCCAACAATATTTTATTGGGGGTCACTGCTGAAAGGGGTCATTTATGGGCGCAAGAAAAGCATACGGACGCTGAGAGGACTGAGTAACGGCACGTTCTCTTATTAAGAGACATCGACAGACCACCCAGAGCCCTGTCGATGTGACCTCTGACCCTCTGCTTTTTTAAAAGCTGAAACATATGCCTGCAGAGCTCTGACAGAAGGAAAATGTCCTGTAACATTTAATCTTTCATTTGCTCTTAATTCATATGTGACATTGAAGGTGAAACTGAGGGGGAAAGGTGAAGATTTGCTCAAAATCCACTGACTGGAGATGCCGGCAAGAATGTTAAATAACACATGATTCACCCGGTTAATGGTTGAGTCTCATCTGAGCCAGGTTTTGTGTGAAATTGTTATAAGTGCAAAGAAATAAACCAAAATAATTACATTGTAATCTATGTTGAATTACAGGGAGACAGACGCAGAGGTCTCTCGGTTCTTTACTGCTGGTCTTGTCATGAAGTATTCTTTTAATATTAATACATCACGGAAAAAATGTTGCCCATTTGTGGTGTGTCATGCACAGATGGATCTTCTTTTGCTCTCTAACCCAGACAACTCAGCTGGGGACAACAGGCCATTATAAGATACAGACAAATAAAACAAACTAAAGGACATATCAAATATTAATGACGCTTAATAAAACAGATGTTAAAAACGGGCGAAATAAGGAAACGTGGAGATAACTAATAATTTTCTCAACTGTAGTTGTTCCTTAATATGAATAAATAAAGAAATTACACTATCAACAAACACCCAAACATCCCCTGAGGAACTTCGGCTGTATGTACGAGATAAATATGAAATAATACAGCAGAATTAGTTGCAGTGCGCGGCGTACAGTATCTGTCTGATTTGAAATGGAAATCATTTGTGGAGCATGGATGCATGTTTTCACACCGCTCAATTGATGGGCTGATGGGCTCAGTGTTGGATTAACATGGCTGAACATGTTTGTGATGCTAAACACTGTGCACCAAGCCAATAAAGCTCCAGAAGTGAGCTTGCATGAAGAGAGGTTTATTAGGGTCAGAAGAAACGCATTTCTTCAAGTCTATGCACATTTGTTTTACACCCACACCCAAAATGAAATATTCATCCAAGGTTTAACTGTATCTCATTAGGATTAGAGTTAGAGAATGTGAAAATGTGAGAGAGAGAGAGAGAGAGAGAGAGAGAGAGAGAGAGAGAGAGAGAGAGAGAGAGAGAGAGAGAGAGAGAGAGAGAGAGAGAGAGAGAGAGAGAGAGAGAGAGAGAGAGAGAGAGAGAGAGAGAGAGAGAGAGAGAGAGAGAGAGAGAGAGAGACAGTCCTGACAGAGCAGCAGAGACTCAGAGATAAAAAGAAAGTAAGAGATTCTTTAAATTGCATTATGGAAAAATGATCATTATTTATAGAGTCCAACTCTATTTTTCCTCCCTCGTGCAATTCCAGCACACCCAAACTGACATTTCTTTACAGTATCTCAATTCTGACAGAAAATGTCACAACTCAATCCATCACCACACTTCTGACATGCTCAGCCATCTCTACCAATGAATGAACTCTATGACTGACAGAATGACAAATGATGCTTTGAGGATTCATGAAGGATAATATAAGGATTTCAAATAAAACATTACAAATATATATATACAGACAATAGCTATAGTGTAATGTACTAAGACTCCAAGAAGAGTTTTGACACACAGACGGCTTCAAAGCAACAACATAAACAAACGTTACTACGCATGCATATCGATTCTAATAACGATATTTATAACTTGCTTATTTTATGTTTTGTTATTAAAACACAAATTTGAATACAATCATATTTTTTGCTGCATCACTAATTTATTTTCATTAAACATGAATTGAATCCATTTAACAGTATTTTAACAATAAATAAACATCTTTTGTACCGATTTCATCCTGGCGAGTACAATACAAGTTAGTGTCTTTATGTAGAAACTTTTTGGTTTGTTATATCTGCCTTTTTAAGCTAGTATAGCCAATAGGACAACGGTTTAAATTGATATAAAAACATGGCCGTCCATACATCAGTGCATCTCTCGTCACAACAGACAATACAAGCACCTCAGCAACAGAATTACACAAATATATCACACCAAGTTTACACAGTTTACACATGTGCGTGCAACTACAACAATAAAACCAAAAGCAAAAATGAGCAAAAAAATCGTCTTAATTTGAAGCTCTGTGCATGTCTGAAACTAAACGTTCACATAACGCACATCTCCCCTCAGCAGTGTTTAGAATTGGATTAAAAAAGCTTATCGGAAACACACTCTGTCCTTTGATGCTTTATAAGACAGAGTTGGCTGCTGGCTGTCTCTTATATGAAACAGGTGCCTGAGTTCACATGCAACAGGCATTTGTTTGTACCAGGCCAGATGCGCAACCCCTTCTGTGTTTACAATGCGATCCTGAGGAGACGATCACCACGTTCATCCCGAAACGTATCTTTTCGCTCAATGTGTTCACAATTACGGTAAAGAGTGGCGGACGGTAAACAAGCACATAAAACCGATTCTCACAGGAATCCAAACAAGCGATCTCACTGACACATCTGTAAATAAACTCTGACTTTAGCATGCACCTGGGTCATCCACGAAGGGAGAACGGCAGAGGATTGTGGGATAGGCCTCCAGAGTAAAGAATTGAACAATACTGGTTTTGATTCAGACTGCATTTTTTCATGAATTCTTTGGTGTCAGTACCATGGTAAAGTGGTGGTATCAGATGGTAATACCATGGTACTGACACCAAAGATTTAATGAAAAATTGTAGTCTGAATCAAAACCAGTAATTGCATGGTAAGGTACATCCTAAAATACCCTGGTACCACCATGGTACATGCGTGTCATTTTACTATTCTGAAGCTGATTTAAGGTTATTTATTCACAATTCTTTTAGTACAATTTAGACCTAAATCTGAAAATGTAAAGCAGTTTCCAATTCCAAACGCCACTCCGTTAAACATAACCCAAAAGTATGGAACTCACATACAATATTGGTGGGACCAAAACATATCAAAATGAAATAGAAACCTAATTTAGTTTCTATAAACAACTTTGCAAAAAAAAAGCAGCATAAATTCACAGCAGGACGGAACAATAACCGAGTCACTCGGTATGTGGGCGCACGCTCAAACGTGACATCCTGACAGTATTCACAACGGCGCATTAGATTCGGTGTCACACCCCAGCGATCTGAGAGACGTCCCCCGCTGACTACACTACGAGCGGTGTATATGACAATAAAAGGACACTTACTCTGGCGAACATGTTGATGGGGTCGAGGCCTGGAGGCAGCTGAGAAAAATCACAGTTCTCCACACCGAGATAAACCTGCAGGGTAGAGCAGAGATGCTCCAGACCTTCCTTCTTTTCATCACACATATCCTCCAGGTCTAAACACACAGAGAAGAGATTCAACAGTGACAGGACATTGATAGAAACGATTTTAAAACATTGCACTTATTTTAGAAGGAAATACTATAGTACTTTATATTGAATACAGTATTGAATATCACCATATTTATGCACTTGAAGGCACTTTAAGGAATACTCTAAAAGATGAAAAGTATGGGTTTTTTGGTTACACATTTGTCCAGTCCAGTGTTATCACATAAAAATATAACAAATATTACTGTTGTATTTCTTAAAAGTGAATACATAATATATAATTTTTTGCAGTATTTGAGGTCTGAAAAAATACAGAGCATCTTTTCTGTTATTTTGACCTGTTTCTCCAGTTTTCACTTTCTGCAAATAAATGCAAATAGAAACAATATTTTTGTTTGAAATTTGAAAGAAAATGAAACAAAAAATTTTTCGTGGCCTAAACACATGAAATGGTCTTTAAATTTTGAGGGTTTTAGGCAGCAAAATTCTTCCATAGCAGATGGCCCAAAACCATGGTATTTCTATCATATATGTTCAAAGAACATGGTTTTATGTGCTGGGGTTGCACCTTTAGCCCTTACAAAAATGTACTATGGTTTTACTACAAATAAAACCAAAAAACACACTAAAAACTACATAACAGTTGTTGACAGAACATAACAGTACAAATAAAACCTTTCATTCATAGTTAAAATCAATCTTGGTTTTGCTATAGTAACCATAGTTTAACCATTGTATTTGTAGTAAAACCATGGTTATACAAAAGGTAATCAATATCCCAAAAACAACACTATAACACAAAAGGAATTCTGCTGAAATAAAACTACTTAAACCAGCAAAACGTGGGTTGCTTGTTTTTAGGATCAGCAGATGGTTTAAAACCCAACTAAAACTTGCAAATGCCAAGAAACCAGCAAAGACCCAACAAAGCAATAAAGGCTGTTTTACACACACAAAAACAATGTAGGGTTATTTATTAAAAATGGACAAACCTAACTGTTGGGTTAAATTAACACAACAAACAACAACAAAGCATTTTGGGTTAAAACAACCCAGGTAAGGTTCATTTATATCCCAACGGTTGGGTTTGTCCAGTTTTGACCCAATGCTGGGTTGAAATGTGGGCAGGTTCTTCAGCATAGTGGATGCCTATGAAGACAAAAAGAGCTAGTGTGTTTGTGTGCATGTTCATCATGTAAGTATCGCTGTGGTGTGATTTATGTCAGCTCTTTCGAACATATGGGCTTCTCCATTAACCCTCCTGCTCTGATCCATTTCCCTCAAACACACCATCAATGAAGTACGGTGTGCCGACGGCTGTCGCAGATCGAGCCAACGCTTGACCCGTGGCAACCGCTTCCCGCTCGTATCTTACACACACACACACACTCAGTGTCATAAACGCAGACACACACGGCAGTAAAACTCGAAAGATTCGACGCATAAATCTAGTGCAGTCCATGTAGCACCATTTCCTTGCATATTCTTTATCTCCCACTTACAGTCCCGGATAATATAACTTGGGCTTGTTGGACAAACTGCAATACAAATTTAAATCTGTTCTGTAGCTGAGCACAATTTATTTATGACTATATTACAGATAGCGGCAGATAGTAGCCGTCAATGAGGGTCTGTGGGTGGCCAGACGGAAAATAATTGGGCCGGATGATAGGAATACAAAGACAGGAATCTACACTTCTTGTGGATCGAGAGACTTTATGTGTGTGAGTGGAATTATGAGTTTGAAACTATGTGATGGCTACCATTAACACAACAGAATATACTTTTCAGAGTCCAAGGTGTATTTTTCGCGACAAGAAAATAATTGTCGACCAAATGACAAAAAGCACAGTTAAAGGAGCTATTTTCCCTTTACAGTTCATCCAAAAACAAAAATGTATTCACCCTCATGTCATTTAAAACCTGTATGTGACTCTTTCATCTGTGGAACACAAAAATATATTTTGAGAAATGTCTCTGTGGTTTTGTTTCTTTACAATGGAAGTCAATGGGGGGTCAGTGTTGTTTGGTTACCAACATTCATTAAAATATCTTCTTTTGTGTTCTGCAAAAAAAAGAAAGTCACACAGGTTTATAATGACATGAGGGTGAGAAAATAATGACAGAATTTTCATTTTTGCATGAACTATCCCTTTAAATCTCATTTCAGCAACCACCATCTGACTCTCTAAACATCATCACCAATCGGTTGACCACTAGTTTAAAAGCTTTACAGGCGCAGACGGCGAAAGATCAAGTGAAATGATGAACTGCTGCCATTCTGTTTGCCTAAAGGTCTATACACAGATCTCAGCATAAATTGGCACGGCCACAAAAACGAGGCTCTGATGGATTTCCTGGAATAATGCATGAGTCGAGGTGAGCGAGGGGCTTACGCCGGGCGTCTCATAAGGCCGTTTGTGTGATGAGGGAGCACAGGTTCACAGGAGCCTCTATAAGGGCTATCTGTGGGATTACATCGCTAATGGCTGCACATTACTTATGACAGAATAGGAAAGAGACCGGCGAGAAGTCCGAGGCTCATTGTGACAAAATAGCCAATTACTTTTGAGGAGCCGAGGGCCGCGGGCAGGTTTCACGGAGGGTCCGTACTGAGTACCGGAGGAACATTCATAACGTTACAATAAACTCCTGCCAGGAGGTGATATTTATTCACCTTTCATTATAGAAAATCTAATCTTTCAAACTCGCAGGATACATTTTACCAGGTGATGCTGACTTAAAGGAGTAGTTCACCCAAAAATAAATATTCTCTCATAATTTCTACACCCTCGTGCCATCCCAGATGTACATGTTTTACTTTCGTCAGATGAGCTTAGACAAATCATTTTATATTATGTCATGTTATGTTCTTATGTAGGGGTCGACATGGCGAAGCTCCAAAAAACATATACATCCATCATTAAACATCATCAAACCAATACATTTGTATTAAGTTTATTTACCCAAACAGGCTTATCTGCTAACATAATTCAAATAATGGCGACACGTGGATAACTTCAAATCTCATTGGTCTTACATGTCTCATGGTTAGCTGTCAAAAAAATGATTATAAACATGAATAAATCTTTTTTTGGTGAACTATTCCTTTAAAAAAGTCACGTCAATGATGTGAAACAACACTAGCAACTTACGAGACTGGTGTTCAGATATCGAGTACATCTCATCCTTGTCGCTTTCTGATCGGCTGAGCTGCGGATAAAAAAGAAGATGAGTTCTAAACACCAGCTGTGACACTTCAAATGAAAAACAAAAGTCAAACGTGTCTGAAGTATCCCGCGAGGTGATCTGATGTCACATACCAGTTTGAAAATGATCCTGGCGACCAGTCGGACGGAGTCGGTGGGGATTCTGGGCTGGAGGCGCTTTAGACATTTGCATTCTCTCTTGTGCTCGGACCACGCTTGTTTCTGTGAGATAAGGAAAAGATTTAATACAGCACCATACAAAAGACTTCACAAACAAACATGAAGCTGTGATGTTCAGTCAGAGCTCAGATCTGCGGTAGAACGTGCCTGCAGTTAGAAATCTCCCTTTAGAGGGAATTGTGATGAAAGAATGCCCTACAATTAAAAAAAGACAAATAAACTTGACAACCACGAGTGCCTGGAGAATACAAATGTGACATTGATGTCTGTGCTGTTTTAGAGCAGCACAGCAAGTTTATAACAAATAATGTAACTGAACTTAATGTAACTGAATAATGTAACTGAGAAAGTTTTGCAGTTTGTGACAGATAAGAAAAGTGACTTTAGAGGACTGGGAAATGCTGGGCAACATACACAATGCTTTACAGGTGTATGGCTTCAAGCACCAAATACTTCTGTTGACACACTGGACCTCATGCAAGAGTTTTCAAATGATGGTTACCAGGTCATAACTGCACGTAAAGGAACCGGAGGAATTTTAATGAAACTTGGACACAAAATGGCTGTCAAATTTTATGTGAAGTCAAACGACTGATTTTTACAAGACATTCGTGACATTCATAATATCTGTTATCTCTGACGAGAATCAACCAGGGTACAAAAATACCACAGCTAAATATTTCCTTTATTATTAAATAACGGTAAATACAGTTTTTATGACTGGTGAGAGATTTTGGTAAAACTTTAAAATAATGCTGTATTTGCTAACAGTATTTAATTATAATAGATAACATGAACAATATTTTATTAACAACAGTTAATGTTAATTTCTACATTCATTAATACATTTCTAAATCAAAACTAATGTATGTTAACATTAATGAACAAACATGAACTGTAATGATATAATTAACTAGTGATGAAGTAAATTCATCGCAATGAATCGATTGCAAAAGAAATGTTTGTGTTGTTTATCTAACATATGTTATATTTCTTAACATGTATGTTTGTGTATTTATATGCATATGAATATACACGCCACATATATTATATAAACAAAAACATGTATTATTATAATTGCGATTAATCACTCAAATTAATACTAATGACAAAAATAATGTTTTGATATTTGACAACACAATCTTATTTTGATCTGAAGAAGACATTTAGGTTTTGAAGGACACATTGACACAATGTAAAGAGGACAATGTTAATGTATGAATTATTTTTGTTTTTATTTATTTATTTATACATGACCACAATAAGCCTGCAAGTCATGTAACTGATAAAACAGTAACATTACACTTCTGGATAATCGGACTCAAGATCAAAAACTTCAAAATCTCTCTGAAGATTAAAAGCCAACAGAATTGGTGAAGAGCTCTTACCTGACACTGAGCGCTGCAGTAACGGGCCGTCTTACACTGAGAGCATCTTAATAAGCCTTCACCCCTATAAAAAGCACACAAGAGAGAGAGAGAACGATTACAATTCATATTAGACAATCTGGCTGCTCATCGGCTTAACTTGAGCTTCATCAGAAAGCTTGGTCAACCAGCTTGACTACAACTAAACCAGGTATAGATCTAAGCTACCGTAAACATATATTTTAACCAAGCTACACTAACACAATAGTTGTTGGAACCAAATGTTTTCAGAGCTTTGCATTTTGGGATATCTTCCCCTGATAGAGTTGACCACCCAAGCCCTGTTTCTTACTCGTCTCTGAGAGAAAACAACCACAGGGAGTTGTGTCTAGCAGAGACAGATTATCAGAGAGATCTTGTCGGCCCCCTGGTATCTAGAGGTGGGCTGATTTTGAGAAGACCGTTGACAAATCAATTTAGAGGTAACACAACCAAACCACACACACCCAGTATAGGCCATGCTGCAAATTGTTTTTTTGCCTCTCAATGGCCATCTACGTTTGAAGCATGAAAGTGCAGGTTACTTCACGTTCTGATCTAAACATGTGTTGTAGATAAATCAATGACATCAAAATTCCTGAGACATTATAATAAGCTTACCGTTGTAAATCGGGGTAAGTTAATAACACTGATCTTTTATGTACTTGTTCGATAACCAAAGAAACCTACGGATTGCCGCTTTAAAGGTCATGGCAATCTCATTTAGTTCACAATTAAATCATTACAGGCTTTCCAACATCTCAGAGTTCCATCGAGAACCCTTATGAGATCCAGAAGGGAGGAGAAAGCCAAGCTATGCACCAGATGAACATCAGACCTCCGTGCCTGTGGCCATCGGCTGATCTTAATCCCATTTGTCTTTGAAAAGAGAGAAGTTCATCATACAAAAAACAACCAAATTTGCAGAGACAAAAACAAGAGGAACACGCTGAAACCAAAGATGGTATCATAACCTCAGAAATGTCATGCTTTTAAACCCGAGATTACCCGCAGACCAAGGCTTATGTATATTAGACATTCTGAAATTTTAAAAATATATTTGACAGAATGATTAAATGTTTTTTTTTTTTAGAATATTTTATTTCAACTCTGTTTAAAATATATAATGCACTTAGACAAATCAGGATGCGTTACATTTATGTTCAGTAGAAAAAGCAATAAAATACATAAATAATTTTTTTTGTCTAAATAATTTTTGGTCCGAGGTAGAGAGTATATTTATTATGACAATTTTTTGTGTTATCAAACTGTGACTGAAGACTGCATGACAAAAAAGACAAAGAAATCATCTGAACCCTTACTGGATTCACTTCATCTCAGATCAATCTCATGAGTCACATCTTATAAACCAAACACCAATCAGAAAAAAGACATTTATTCTATTTCTATCTATTTCTAGACTTTTTGGGGTTTTAATGGGTTAGATTTAAAAACAACCTGATCAAACATGATTTTTGACTGTGATACATATACGTAAATGTGTTTCACACCAAAAATAGTTCAGAACAAACCCAAACCAGAACTGATCTTACAGATTCATAATAAATTAATTCATATTCATGCAAATTGACAAAGTTTTGAGAATTTAATACTGGCCATGTGTATGTGTGGGGAGTAAGGAAGTGAGAAAAAATTAGAGACTTTAATAATGACACATGATTGTACAATTATCTTTAAAATATGTTATAAATTGACTTAATCTAACAGGATTTCACAGTTGAATGGCCTCATTTTTCATGTCCTAACACCAGTACCAGCATATCACACAATTTCATATCTGCTATCTGTGCTATGTTATACTAATGTTTAATCGAAGTATTCATTCCATCTAAGAAACAATAAGTTATATTTGCATCCATATCAAAATATAAGGTGTTAGCCAGATCATTTTGTTAACCATTTTAAACAAAATACATTTACATTTCTCCAAAGCGACTTACATTGCATTATATTATACATTTGTTTCTAAGTGTGCAATTCCTGGGATCGAACTCATGATGACCTTGGAGTTGCTAGAGCTATGCTCGAACCACTGAGCTACAGGAAAGTAATATTAAATATAAAAGAATACTAGATCAATTGAGCTGACCCAAAATGTGCCATAGAGAAACACTGACCCCCGGTGGCATGAGGGTTCTTCTCGGTTAGATGCAGCAGGCCTTGAGATTGCATTAATTTTTCATTAACGACAGACAAATATCCTGAGGCTGATCTCTTCGGATCAAAACCATTGGAGGAAGAAATCACGGCAGCATTCGGACAGGGACTCAAAACCTGATCCTGCAGCCAAACGTAAGTTAGAGTTTCTTTATTTCACAATTGACAATTATTGCATCCCAATATTATCATCACATTCACACATATACCTGACATTAGAGCAGAAGATTTTCCACATACACAGCTATCCTGAACTCCCTGCATGTTTCCCCCACACAACGAGAGCTATAATTGGACAGACAGGACTCAGGAGCATCTGAACGTGTGTGTGTGTGCGTGTGCGTGCGTGCGTGCGTGCGTGCGTGTGCCTATGGACGTCCAGATGAGCAAATCAACAAGACAGGAAGAGTAGAAACAGACAAATAGACCAACAACTCTATCTAAACCTTCATATGCTGCCAAATCTTACACAACACACACAAACTCACAATTTTGCTACTGGCCAATTACATTGTTTACCCTCATAGGACTCTTTAAAGCTCCTCAAAGCCTGTCAGACAACACTTCCCAAAATGTCACTCTTTGCTGTTCTATTAATTGGAAGAAAGCTACAAGACAACGAAAACAAAGAAGATGGTCATCCTTTATAATATTAGACTAGGACATTCATATTATTCCTGTGACACAGAGTGAATTTCATCAACAGTGTTTATTCTTATTTCGTAAAAGAGCTTTCTAGAGCGTAATGAACCAGACGTCTGGAAAGGCCATTAAACTGGAATATTTTCCTGGGAAAATAAAGGTTTCCTTTTCTGGAAAAATACCCCCCAAACTGTAAAATGTGAAATATTTATTATTGCGCAGTTTAATGCAATAATTTCCTGATTTAGACACATACATCAACCATATTTACATCATATATACATCAACCACCATATTTCTCTTTTATTTGCCAAATGTTTTGTTTTCTTCTTTTCTTTATATAAATGTTTCCAAAATAAATTTATTGCCCAATAAACTTCAATATCAGAATCAGAATCAGAATCAGAATCAGAATCAGAACCAGAACCAGAATCAGAATCAGAATCAGAATCAGAATCATATGCAATGGCATAAAGTGACACGTATCAGTGTTGCTTTTCTCCAGAGTCCAACTGGCCTAAGGTCAGGAGTTTAAATGAACAATTTGCTCTTACGTTTTCTTCAGGCTAGCCGCACATTAGCCAGAGTCCATGGATAAAAAGCGTCCAACAAACCAAATCAGAGCTGTCAAAGCAAAAAAACAAGAAGAGAAAAAAGAGCCAACAGCCACTAATCCTGAAAATGAGAAACCTGCTCAGGCACATCGAGCCAGAAACAGGCTGAATAATTATTAATTTCTACTGGATCCACCGCAGAAATTCATTACTCGACCACTGAAACACACCGTACACCTGCTTAAGATGAGGTCATGTGTCTCAAAACTTAACCCCATAAATGCGAGACAAAGGATGTTGGTTACAAGCAGCCATAACTAAACAGCAGGTTTTAATTCGATGTGGCATTTTATGCCATTTTTAATGAAGGTCCTATCAGAACATTTGTACATTCATGGCATTAATATGAAACTGTGACCTTTCCAAGCAGAAAATCATTAGTATCACCATCACAGCATATAATCCTATTTGTCACAACACAGAAGGATGAGCGTGAATTATTGGAAAAGACCTTTGGTTATTGTAACCACTGATTAAAAACTAAATAAATCTCACAGGATTCATGACTTCGAGGAAGCTTTTTGCTTTTTAACGGGTTGAGTCTGTTGAAATTACAAAGATGCCATTAGACTCCAGTGTCTTCAAATGTAAATTACTCCAGAACAAACAATACGACCTAAACGCATTCGCTTTTTATCACAATAAAAGAACATTTGCTCTTTTATTAACTAAAGGTGCTTTCTTACTTGGGAGTATAAGTTAACATAGATGGTTCGATCGAACACACACACCTGACCCGAGATTAACTTCCAGTCTGTGTTTGTTGATCAGTCTGGCTAGTGGCTAATAATATAACTATATATATTTTATTTTATTTATATTTTATTGCATAATAATTGTATTAAATAAACTATTTGTTGAATTTGTTGCATATTCATTTGGTTAAATAAACAATTATTTGGATGGTTCGTGTAACTTTGTCGCATTAAAGTTTAGCCAAGTAACTGTTCTTCTACTAGTAACTCAAAATAATACTGACTAGACATACTTTTAACTTGTTTAACTTATGTAAATGACTTGTTATTTCTTTTGCTTGTTATCAGAAATAATCTGCAGGGACTCTATTCTTTGTGGTTGTGTCCCAGAAGTTACATTTGGGCCACAAAAGCGCGCAGTAACGTTTGTTTATTTTGTTGCTTTAAAACAGTCTATAGATATAAAATGGATCCCTCCTTCAATAAAAGTCTATGCAAAACTAATACAATGTAATTGTTCTGTGAGCGTTTAAGACAATTCTTTTTAAAAAATTAGAGGAAGAGAAAATGTTCCAATATATTCATTAAGGGAAAACATTGTGACTAGTAAACAGTACAGTACCACAATAAATATATATCTTACGTTCCATATAAAACATTGACCCCAATCTGTCATTCATGTTAAATGTCATCCCAAAATAGCAACTGTTAATGAGAAGAGGCAGGACAGAGCTCCAGTATAAACAGCTGTCATGCCTTCACAGAAGATGTGTGCGGGATATCTTCCAGACCGCCTCTGATGCCATCTAATTGCACGTTTCATTTTATTTTCCAATTAACTTTCAATCGAACCCAAGACAAGGTGCACCGCAGTAGTGCAAGAACCCAAAGACAATTTTTAAGTTCGCAGGTTACGTCACCGTTCTTCATAGTATGATGGATGTTTTCACAAACGCCATTGCACACAATACAATGAGTTGTCTCGTTGCCATGACACTTAGCACTTCTTCTTGAATTGGGTTCAAAGGGGTACTAGAAAGTAATCCAACATGCCATTCACGACAAAAGAGCAGATCGATAGCATTATCCTCATCTGCGTGAGAGAGCAGTAAGAAAGAGGGTTAATACACACCTGAAAGCGTGCCAAATAAACGCTCATGATGAAAGCCTCTTACAACACAATGTTAACACTTTACAGTAAGGTTCGATTTCCTAAAACTGGTGATTCCCGAATGAAGAGCATTTATTAGATTTGTGTAAATTTATGAATACATACACTATTGGTCAATTGTAAATATAAAAACCAACGTCGAGAGAATGTATGCAGTTCAATGTTATTATTTCATATGTTTTTTATTGCATTCACTTATCATAAAAAATTCACCCAAAAATGAAAGTTTTACTCACCTTGTTGTCACTTCAAACCTGTATGACTTTCTTTCTTCTGCAGAACACAAAAGAAGATATTTTGAAGAAAGTTGGTAACCGAACAGCAGCGGCACCCATTCGCTTCTATTGTATGGACAAAACCAATGCAAGTCAATGGGAGCCAGTTAACAACATTCTTCAAAATATCTTCTTTTGTATTCTGCAGAAGAAAGAAAGTCATACAGGTTTGAAATGACAAGAGGTAAATGATGACAGAATTTTCATTTTTGGGTGAACTATATACTGTACCACGGTATAGTATCATGGTATACAAATCCGAACGGCATGTTGTTACTGTCTAATACTATTAATAAAACATAATCTAATGTATTTTTAAACAGGGTACACTACAAAAAAGAAAAAAGGATACAATGCATGCTACATTACTGTAAATTTCACTGCCGTCAGCAAACTTCGGTTTAAAACACTTGTTTGGCTTGCATGTCACGATTTGTGTTCACGGCATTCTAATCAATCTCATATTTAGATTAAAGAAGCTATTCAAGTGTTTCGTAACTGGAGTTTCATCACAACCACCCATCTATTACAGCTAATGCATTGAAAAATTATTCATGAATTTATGGAAGGAATTTGTATCTGATCTGAATCATCATCATGTCATTCCCTGTGAAAGGGCCGTGCATAAACAACACCATTGATTTAATAATAAAATGTTAAAGAACAGATGTTGCCTGCCTAAAGAATAGGATAAATGAATAAAGTGAATGGGTTCAAAGTGCACGCTGCGATCGAGATGCTGGTTCACGGATCAGAAAGGAAGTGAGGTTTGAAACGAGAAGCCTCGCTCCATGACAACAGATGGCAGATTTAAAGAACTGCCACAAAAGCATTCAAAGCAACCGGTGATCGGTGGCCCGGTTCCTGCCACATTCTACATGAAAACTGAAATGGGTTTTGATAGCCACATACAGTATTATCAAGGCGCCAAAGTGCACAGGAAAATGTGATAATACTTAACTATTGATAGAGATAAAATTGTAGTAAAAGTAATGCCTCTGAAAAAAAGAATGATTGTGTATTAAATACACTTTTACATAATTATGCTTACAATTTATTGTTTATTTTTATTTAGTTAGTCAGTTTAATTATATATGTCTCTGTCTAGACTAGAACAAATAAGTATAAAAACAATTTTAAATACATTTACATCATTTACAAAAACATCTATGACCATTTTCTGTATTGCATCATGCTCACACACCTCCTGTCTGTCTGTCTCATGAACAGATGCAGTAATTGTTTGTTTGTTTGTTTGTTTGTTGACCTGTGGCTATTTAACACATGCAGTTTTAGGGAGGAACCCATTAACCAATTCCTTCATGTTTCCACCCATAGTCATTAGTGCTCATTAGAAATAAAGACTTACATCTAACAGAGGCAAAAAGCAATTTCCCTCATCTTTGATGTTGCCCTAATTTCCTTTAAGATGCCCCTTGTGATTTCAGCAAATAAACAAACACAAATGATTCATTTCTTAAAGCAAGCGGTCCTCTGTGAGATCACATATCAAACCTTATGATTCGTGATACCAGCTGTGCGTGTTCAAGAGTTTAAAAAAAATATATATATATATATAACATTTAAATGAATACGGTATCATCAGATATCACGACTTTTTACGGCTGAACGCAACTGCGGTGGAGACTCGAGCTTGAAACTGTAATTGAAAATAAGTAGTTCAATGGCAGATCAGTCATGCATTGCCTGCTGTTTATTCTGGCTTTAACCAAGGTCAAGAGCATCTCGTCACCAGGGTGTAATTGTGTTGATGTGCTGCTGAAAATATGACACGTTGCAACGGCAGTTTTTAGACTTAGAAATCCATTTGACCTCAAAAAGCAGGTACAACAAAATAACCCTTACAAAGCACAACTATTAATATTCATCCAGATTCATACAGTTGGCTTTAAAATTCACCATGTGTTGTGTTGCAGGCTTCATTAGTCTTAAATGAAGCCCAGGAGAATGAGTCAACATTAGCATCTGTTGCCTTACAATGAATAGCGAAGCATGAAAACAGTAGATCAATCTGCGCTGACATGCATATTAAAGATGATCATAGAAAACATTAAAGGTAGTTTTTATTTTATTATGTGAAATCTGAATCCAGCTCTTCACATTTTCCTAATTACACTGAAAAACGTATAAAAAAGTAATTTTTTCGAATATTACTGTTTTTTTTTAACAATTTAATACGGTCAAAAAGAAAAACAAGTAAACATGTAATTTTATAATAAAAAAACTGTAAATTTCTGTCAACCCAGTTGTTTTTAACTGGATTTTTTACACAGTCTATAAAACAATTAAAAAATACAGAAAACAGAAAAAAAGTATTTTATCTGGCACACCAGCTGTGGGAAGATTTTCAATCATTTTCATTTTCGATTACCAAATATACAATAAAGATTTGATCAACATTTCCCCAATCATAAACATAACTGTAAACTACAAAACCTATTGTGCCTGAAGGCCGTGAGTATATTAAATCACTGCAGTGATCAACGTCAATACAGAAGCTTACAGTCATCTTTATGATGAACACTGCCTCTTGAAATCAGCAGAAAGCATGTCATACTGTATTCGAGTACCATGTTATTACTAAAATAAAATACCAGTATTACTGTACCATGTACAGCCAAGTTGAGCCAACATATTTTTCAAAAGTGGAACTGTGCTTTTATAAATATTACATAGTTCTCTATTCTATGAGCTCTGTAACAGCACAAACATCTTTCTGTATTTTTAGACCTACTTCACAGAGGGACCACAGCAACACTGCTCTCGGATTATTAACCTTCTGTTTCCATGCACACATCTCTCTCCATAGACGAGCCAGGTTATCAGCGGGACTAAAGTGCTAATCCCCTACCAGAAAAGACTGCTGTTTGTCTGCTTTTTCCCTCTCGAGTGGAAAGATCCACTTCCCAAGGTCACGCTCATGAAAGTGTTGAGCGGGAGTCAGGAAAATGACATACCTGAAATATGATGAACGGCCGAACGGCGAAAAGCAGATGGCAAATAATACCTCAGCAGGGAATAGATGAATAAAAGGGAGAAAGAAAGGCAGACGGTGACCAAGAATAAGAGAATTGATACTTTGGAGTGTATGTGTATAATACTTTAAAAACTAGTGCATTGGAGAATTAGCTTAACCCCATTTAAAAATAAAGTAGGTCTGCATAAATTAGCTCAGAGAAAATGTTAAGGTCTGTGACAGACACTTTGGAGTCAAACACAGTCTAACAGTCTCAGAAGAAGGCAAATCTTCCCATTTTTTACAAGATTTAAAAACCCTATTCCATTGGGAACTGCTTTGCCGGTATGTGTGCTCTCAAGAAGTGGGCAGAAGTCTCAAGGTTTTAGTGCCGTCTGCTGAGGTCTACGGTGTGATGCATTGGATTTTGAGTAGATTTTAATAAACTGTCGGAGTTGATCAGGCTGCAAATAGTGTGTAAGAAACTGAAACACATCTGCTATGAGTGTCAAACTCAATACAGTAGCTACAGTACACAGACGTTCTGATCAGTGAGCGGAAAATGTATACAGTATATGAAGATAAAAAAATGTATTGTAACAAATACGAATGTTGGATAAAAAGAATAGGCAAATGGAAATGATGCAACAGATGCTCTTGGCAACGTCTTAGAAGTCACATAGGAAACGTCAAGCCAATACTTATATTTGCCTGGATTAATATCTGATGATGTCAAAATCTTTTTAACATCACTAAACATTATTTGACATTATTTGAAGTGCTCTATGCTCTGCACTATAAGCTGCAGTGTTTCTTAATAAAGGTAAATATGTCATATAGAATTGATGCGTTGAATGTGGGATGAAAAACAATAACATATAATTAAATATCTGCTTATCAACAACAAACATTCAAACAATCTGGGATAAGTGATGTACACTTTGGAAGACCAACAGCTCCCCCTAGTGGCCACAATTACACTGCCGATGCTCTCTCCCTCTCTTTCTCTCTTTCTCTCGCTCTCTCTTTCTGTCACATTCTGTCAACATACGCATCGATGTACAGTAACTACCTGCATACATCGTATTTTACCAATAATAATGAATTTCCATCTAAGCATAAAGTACAGTCTGCTTACCTCTTGAGACAATTTTGGCAGGTCGTTTTCAAAAAATCCTTCGCTATGCAGAATGCAAAAGGCTCGCATGAATAAATAACTTCTCCGACTTTGATTTCACGCAGAGCACGTAATCCATTCCCTTTACTCTCACTGACAAACCTTTCAATATTCACAGCCATCATAACATCACTCATAGAACACACCATAAGAAAAAACACTAACAGCGTCCATGTGTTAAACCACACCAGTAATGTCAGTATGATGCATTATGTTTGTGTTCATGTCAGTCCACTTGACATGGCGCTGCGCAGACTCACCAAACTAAATGAATAAACGCAAAACAACACACAACAAAATACACAAAGTGTCATACATTTGATATATTTTTTATGTACAAACAACTTTTATTGAAAAGAATACCCGTGTCATTGCACATGTAAATTACATTTTTTAAGACCTTTATATGCGCAGATTTGACGCATCTTCGATCTGATCATGTAAGGCCGTCGCGAGTTCATGACGTATGTTGTGCGCCTCCGCCAATAGCGTTGCGAAACTATTAGGTCAACAACATGCGGATTCAATGTCAAGGAGCCGTGGGCAGCGCAGCATGAAACTCTTTATTAATGTAGATCTTCTGGACAAAATCCACATCATCTGAGGTAAGTTTGCCTTAAACTAATGTAAAATTTTACAAGATACGTACCTGTTTGCTGATTATAAAAGCATATAATTTAACGAGCACATATGCGGCAAACGCGTGGTTATTGGTGTGATCTGCAGATAGATAGATGATCATAGGTGTCTAAAAACCATTGTGGAGTTTTATACTTAAATATATTTCATATTTAAAGTAATGTTTACTATAAATGGTGCAAAATTTTAAAATGGTCTGCTTAGAGTACAGAATAATGGCCAATATAAAATGACTATACAGTTGAACCTGGACATTTCAGGACATTTAAACATTTTCATATCTAGCCCTGGAAGGCATTGAAATAAATGAATTCGTGAATTATGAATACATTTGATTACAATCAAATATAGACATAATTATTGTTAGTAATGTAATATATGTGCCACATGTAGCACACTCTTAGCATTTTTTCCCCTCATTTCTACAGTTGTATCATTTATACCCACAAAGTTTCTAAGAGCTGAGATTAACAGTTTTTCCACGTGTGATTTTAGGAGGCTCCAGGCCTGCAGTGTCAACATGGCAACATGTGGAGGATGTAGGTTCTTCCTCCTGACTGTGAGAACACTTTGTGGAACATCAAGATCTGCATCTCCCTACGCGCTGCCTTTAACTAAACACAGGGAATTATCCACCTCTGCAAGAACTTACTCACTGGATTCTTTTCTCTCGGTTCAGTCAGGCAGACCGGAGCGAAGTTCTCCGTCCACAGGAGGCGTTCAGAGGAACCTCTCCGCTGTAGCCGTGCCTCTGAAGGGTCAGTTCCGCCCTCTGTGCCGGTATGATCTTTTAGATTTGGGTGATGTGGATGAGAACACGCACAAAGCACTGGCTTGTAAAAGCTTGAGAAGGTTTATCGTAGATCCTACCCTTGCAACAATTGTCACTGACCATCTCACTGAAGACATTGAGGATGGGAAAGCTGTTATATTTGAGTGTAACCCAGGTTTGTATGTTCACTCAACAGCTAGAATGTGGTTAAACGGAAATGGATTTTCATATGGGGTTTATCTTTCCGCAGGTCCTGGAGTGTTGACGCGTGCTCTCTTGAATCGTGGGGCTCAGAGAGTCGTCGCTCTGGAAAATGATGCACACTTTCTTCCTGAGCTGCAGGTATGCTTGCCATTTAAAAATGATCTCGGAGGTGTTCATCTTTAATAGGACTGTTTTAATCCAATTCATCCTTCATCTCAAAGGCTCTAGAGAGCAAGCTGGATGGACAGTTGAATGTGGTTCACTGCGACTTCTTCAAACTTGATCCCATCGGCCAGGGCAGCATGAAACCACCTGCCATGTACTCAGAGAAGCTCTTCTCTAACCTTGACATCTCCGAGGTACCATGGTCATCAGGTTAGTAAGTCGGCTAAACCAGGGCTTGACAATGAGGACTGCCCGATTGTTTATTGACGTTTGTTTTTGTTGACGCAGATGTCCCGGTGAAGGTTGTGGGGATCTTTTCTCAAAGGAACGAGAGGAGCATGATGTGGAAGCTCGTCTACTGCCTGTTTGAGCGCCTTTCCATATTCCGCTATGGACGTGTGGAGTTGATCATGTTCATCAGCCAGAAGGAATACACAGTGAGTTCATGTGACTTTATGTAGCAGAACGTTCCTGGTATGTTCTAAGTTTGAATTCGAATTTGTCTTTCTGACAGAAACTAGTGACCCGTCCGAGGGATTATAAGAACTACCAAGCTTATAGTGTTCTCTGGCAAATGGCTTGTGACATTGAGCTACTGCACGAGGTACGATTTTTTATGTTTCTGTTATTTGTTGTCTTTTAAGGAATAATAAGACCGAATAGTATGCTTTTCCCTCTTGTGTTGTTGTGAATATCTGCTTTCTGTCCTTATTGCTAGGAGCCACTGTCGTCCTTTTTGACAATAAAAAAGAGAAATGGAATATCCACTGCAAAAAGCACTGTAAGTGTTGCCACTAAAAAATCAATTTTATTTAAAATAAAACATGTTTGAAACATTCTGTTGGTTCCTGGTGAATTACCAGTTTCCAGCCACAAAACATAATCCTATAGGAAATGCTTATGTATTTGATTTCCATTTTCAAGTATTACTTTAAAGCTTCTAGTCAATATTTAAGGCTTTAATTTACCTCCTACATACCCTCAGACGTCCCAGAGTGACAACCTCTGTCTGGTGCGCATAACGCCACGTGAGGACCTGTTCAACTCTCACCTCACGGCCTTGAACGGCAGCACCCTGATCATGATGGTGAAACAGTGTCTTGCCAAAAGGAAAAGCAGACTTATTGAACAAATTAAGTATGTTTGTTCTGAAATGAATTCTCACACAGAATTCTTTTTTGGGTTGTAAACTAATGTTTATTTTTTTGCCTACTGTCTATTAAAGCTCATGGAGTCCTGGAAGTGGGCCAGACCTCATTTCAAAGCTTGGCTTTCTGGATGACACTCTGACAGGAGACGTCTACCCCGATGAGTACAAGCGTCTGTTTGAGCTGATGGAGCAGTCAGGAAACTTCGCAGAGAGCTGGCTTTATGAAGAAACATTGGAAACTATAAACACAGGCCATGGGTAACCGTGCCTGGACGTGCTGCCTGAAGGATTTATCATGGACTAAAAGATGTTAGCGAACACTGGGGGTTCAGAACTTTAAGTGAGTGTGTGAGTGCTTGAGGTCAAACTGGCAAATATTTTGACTTGTCTATGAAGTCTGTCAAAATACATCGTGTGCCCATATCTTAAGAATCAGTGACTTTAAGTTGGATACATTTGGACAATCTGGACATCGTTCCCCAAAAATGTATTGATATCTGACAGAAAACTGAAGTCATGAGAAACTGTGGAGTGTGTGCTAAATATACATGAGAAAACAGCTTGGTCTCTTAGATAAATCAGTGGGAAATGATACACGTAAAAAAATTGTAATCCTAATGATAAGGACACCACCAATCCCACAAATGTATTTACATGTCATTTCTGTACATTTTCTTTCAGCTTTTGTATGTTTTCTGTATTTAAATGAACATGAATTTTTAATAAAATAATTACTAAGAGAATTTACATGGTTAAACAAACATCATTAGTGATAAGAACATCTTTCATTTGTTGTTTTGTTTTCTTGCCATCTCACTGATTAGTATTATAGCATAAGATTTCTGAATGAGGCTTTTAGGTTGCATTATGAAACTAATTCTAAATTATTTTATAAATTATCAAATGTCCTGTTTAACATGCCCCTCATTTCATATATACAGTATATATAGACATATTATCAACAGAATTATACACGATTATATAACTTGCATAAATGTATTGTAAATAGCAATACATTTATTGTCATCTTTTGGTGAAAGTGAAATGATTGGCATGTTAAACAGAACATGTTTTAATTTATAAAATAATTTTGAATTAATTGTATAATGCAACCTAAAGGCCTATATATATATATATATATATATATATATATATATATATACACATACATAATATTGTTTAATCTAAATTATTTGCACACTGTTGGCTCCGATACTAGATGCAAGTGTTTCTATCATGTCTGATTTTGGCTTTGCAGTGTTGTAGAAAAGCCACATGAGTCCATTCACACATTTTGAATGTCAGGAACGAAACAGTTCAACAAAACTGGACTCATCCCGTGTAGTATTATAATATGTTTTTCATTTTACACTGTAGTTGAAGCTCAGGCTGAACTCTAAAAAACCAAACTGAGATTCTTGGTTGATGAAGAACTGCCAAAGCTGACGTTAGGTCAAAGGTCTTTGTTGGTTTAAAAAAGAAAACATCATTGACTGAAATACTGAAACGTCTAGGTTTGTGTTGGCACAGCATTTAAAAAAAGAAAAAGCGTGAGAAGTAACAAAAAAAACGCAAACAAGAGATGTTTCAGTGCGTTTCTATCCGCATTGGAGAGATTTTGCAAATAGGTTCAGTTCATTAATTCTTCCATTAAACTGAAAAAAGGGTATCTGCAGTCTATTAAAATAAATAATTAATAAAATAAATCCTACCTGTTGTCCGTCACTCGTCTTACTGAAGACGTCTTCTGTTTAAAACAAGTCGCCAAATTCTAGTTCATGAAAAACTGCATTAGTTGATCTCATCCGCAAGGTGGCAGTGTAAACAAATATATATATATATATATATATATGAATATTAATGAGGTGTCCAGGTACAGAGGTAAGGACACTACTACTAAGCAACGCCCACTCAACCTAATTAATATTAATAAACTAATCTCTGCCAAAGTAGGTGTGGCTGCGGATTATGTTACTTTTGTACCCTGATAAGTGGCAATCTGAGAGGCGGGGTAATAAATATTAATAAGGCAGCGTTTATAAATGTTACCGAGCAACAGCTCCATTTATATTTATATTAATAAATAAGATTACTATAATAACATTAAGCGTTCCTCATCTCCTTGAGATACCCGGATGAATGGCAGGCGGGGCTGCGCATATAGCCGAAGTACCCGGATGGCAGGCAGGAAGACCTGCGCAGACGTGCAGCAGCAACACAAGCGCACATAAGCCCGGAGCGCAGCTGTCCGTCTGCGGTGTATTAACATCTCCATTTGATTTTAAACCACTTGCTCGATCGATCGATCCGTGAGTACCGGTTATTTATTTATTATACAAAGCAATATTTATTAACGAGGGCAACAGCTTGTGGAATAAGAAACGATGTACTTAGGATGCTATGCATGTTAGCACATGAATCATTTAATGACAGGTCCATCTTCTCTTCATCATCAGTACCTGATCTGTTAAAACATGTTTTTTTTTGTAGCTTTATTAGATGTGTTGTTTGATTTTAATCCCGTTTGCTTGAAATGTGACATGTTTGCTGCCTGTATATGCTATGATAAACATGTTGTATTATACCATCATCTGTTTTCATCCAGCTCCAGTTCACCAATGTCTGGTTATCTTTCCATGTGTAGTATTATGCCAGGAATAACAATGAATGGAGAAGTTGAGGCATCATTTCAGAAAAATCTCCACGTGCTACTGTCAGTAAATTCTTATTTGGGGTAATACGTGGGGATATAAAAGGGAAGTGAAAATTTCAGAGATTACAATCATGCACATGAATGTTTTATCAGCACCAACACATACAGGCAAACAGAAAGCATGCAGAATGAAGTTTATTTTGAGCACCGGCAGCCATGCATGTCATGTATGTGTTAATTTCCTGTGTACAAGGAAATAAATCACTATTATGCTGGTAAAGCAAACAGGCAGCTTCATTTTAAAGTGTTGACACATTGCAGGGGTCACATTTTGACTGCTTGCTTTTCGTAGCCTGTTTTGTTCCTGTTTTCAGTCTGGAAGCTTAAATAACGCTGGTTTGTCCTAGTTTTCTTTTTCAAGAGGATTTGAGGAACACCTTGACACATTGTATTTGAGCATTACTCATGTCAATGCCTTATGACAAATCAGTTATTTTGTATTGCTTATTTGTGAGTCACGTTGAATAAAAGTGTGTAATAGTCAAACAAATGTAGGTCCACGTGTGTGTGTGTGTGTGTGTGTGTGTGTGTGTGTGTGTGTGTGTGTGTGTGTGTGTGTGTGTGTGTAGCTGCTCCAGTCGTGCTTGTTTTTCAGGCTAAATAAATCAGGCTGAATAAATCTCTCTCATTCACCCTTCAGGCTGTTTTTATAGGAGTGCAGCTGTCTTTGATTATTAATGGGTTTTCTCCTAAAGGATGAATGAACAGTTTTAGCCAAATCTTCCCTTGCTTTAACATGACCGACTTATCCTAACATGCATCTTTTATCTTAACATTAATTATTTACATGAAAATATTTGGCACGTTTTTAACAGAGAGGTTCTGCGATGTTCAACGTATCGATATGTAATATCCCAAGTTTTTAGACTTTCCTCTTGCAGTTGTCCGTCCAATACACTTTTATTTCTTCTAAGTTGTGAACAAGCACTAGGAGAATGAGTAGAATGACCCAAATGTGTCCAGCAGCACTTAGTGGTTTGCTTGGCTTCTCTGTGATGTGGTTTGGTCCGGAGAGGCAGTGAATGTTTGTAGGTGGTCAAATCTCCTGGTCCTCATCTCACTGAGCGTTGCCAATGAAGCGAGTGGATGCCTGTGGGCTACTGTGAGTCAGAGCCTCGTGACATCAGCATCATAAATATGAAAAAAATCTCTGTGTTCTTTAAACACACCACTAATAGTAGATTATTTTAGAAAAAGATATTACGCAAAACCATGTTTTTTTTATTCTGCCATGCCATCCCAGAATCCCCTGAGTAAAGAGAAGACAAACTGTTAGGTCACTGTAAGATGCTGTATAATATTGCATAAGCTCCATCATGAGACCGTATGTAGATGAGCTTAAAGCGCTTCCTTCAATAACAACCCTACAGGGACCATCATGGAAAATCTCCATGGTGTGTGAATTCACTATTCAGGGAAACCAAACAATCGGGTGGGAGATGAGGAAAAGGGGATATAAACTTGATCAGAGATTTAAGTGCTGTTTATTTAGTAAACTTAAGCAGAGAGGGCAGAATTAAGTGCTTGTATACGTACTGTAGACTATGGATGGTTTTTTCCTTTATTTTTAGACTGTGGTGTGTTATTTCACAGCATTCACATTGTTTTGCTTGCTTCTTTTTGTTCATGAGTCATGACCTGAATTTTTGCAAAGCCTGAGTAGTTTGTCATGCATGTGTTTGTTTGTGTGTTGTCAGGTTCCGATCATTTCTGTGGATCAGTTTAAAATCCTGTTTTCAATGAATCAACGGAAAACCCTTTTAAACCATTTAAAAGCAAACACATTAAATAACAAGGCTGAATTTTTTTTAAGTTTTTTTAGATTATCTCCATGATACAGTGTGAATGATGCTGAAAGGTATCTTTTGAGTCATGCAGCTGAAAAACAAAATGACAAGCAAATCAAAGTATTTTGAATCATGGGTAAACTATGAGTCAGTGCTCATTTCATCATCAAGCTGTTTATTTTTATGATGGCTCATGAACATAATAGTATCTATCCTCTCATTCCTCCAGCTGCCGGACAGGATCATAATTAAGTGGCCTGCAAGGGTTCGATTAGATCTTCATGCTTTGGGTCAGCCGGGCCTCATGGATGACGGACAGTGGCAGAGCGACGGCCCAGTGAGGCGGGGAGGAGTAACCGACCCGGACCTTCTGAACGACTCAGAATCCAGCCGCAGCCCAGATGATAACCAGAACCGATTGGTGGAGGAAGCAGAGGAGGTCGAACAGGGTCCCCGGGGAGGACAGAAGCTCCACCCTCATGACAATACTAATAACAATGAAGATGATGAAGATTATGATAGTTCCAAGTTGGATGATGAGGAGGAGGATAATGAAGATGAGGAGGAAGAGATGGATAGTACCAGTGGAGTGTACTCTCCAGAGCTGGTCGGACACATCCGAGATTCACCAACTCCCAGCCCCAGTCCCACAGGTAACAGACAACTGCACGGTTAAACAAAAAACACAGATACACCCCAGAGAGCATATAATACTCTCACTAGGGGTATGACAATTTGATACAATACAGAATACTGGCATCACAATACAATAGCATCATAATATTTCAAACATACTTAATAAATAAAACTGAATTTCAAACAGAAAACTAAATTTTGTGACATCTAGTGGTGAGGTTGTGATTTGCAACCCACGGCTCACTCCACCGCTCACCTCTCTCTTTTGGAGCACTACGGTGGCTGACACAGGACAAAGATGTTGTCACGTTTTCTGTCGATAGATCCTTATATCGAAATATTGCACACTGCACCTTTAAAAGTGGCTCATAGATTTTGTGTTTTCAGTGTCAGATGGTCTTGTCAGCCCTGAAGGAACCCCACACAATGATGCTGCTTCTCCCCACGGCTTCATTTGCTCCCTGGCTGTGACTCTACAGGAGCTGGGGGAGCAGGGAGACCACCCCCTTCTGCCACAGTGCCTCCACCAGGTATAAACTCCAGATACACCTCAGCTGTCTCCTCTTCGTGCACACACACACATACACTCGTTCTACTCAACTTTAGGAATCGAGGCGTTTGGAAAAACATTACTGATTTTACTCTGAGTTATCATGGGCTTGTTTTCTACCAGCAGATGGTGCAAACCACTGTCTTAACCATCTCACTTATTTCCATCCAGAACATAAGTTGTCTTGCTCACCTTATTCGGTGTGTTTTACACAAATCTTGTTTTTGGCTTTGAACATGAGGTGGAGGGACATTGAATCATATCAAAAAGAGTTCATTATGCAAATACACTATATACAAATATAGTATTATATACAAATAATACAATGCAAGTCATTGAAATTTCCTTAAAAATAATTTTGTTGCAGGAGTTAAAATATTTTTCTAATATCAAGCACTGTAAACCTCTAATGCTACAAAAGTGTGCAATGTGTCTACTTTAAACTGAAGTGAATGCCGATATGTAGATCTCATAGTGCTGGTCGGTTTAAAGAGATTAACAAAGAGGAAGGAAGAGAGGAACGACAAAATGAGAGATTTATGCTGAAGTGAGAAAATGAAAGGTCAGACGCCCACTTGTGCTCAAGAAGCATATATGCATATAAGTTGATGGTTTTCCCTGCCTGAAGCGCTCTTATTGTACTGCTTACTGGGGACTTAACAAGACGTCTGAAAACGCTGATGTCAGGTTTGCTTCTGCAACCTCTGATAACAATTTATGATTCTTGAATGGAGGTGTAGTATAATAATTGTAATAATTGTATATATAATAATTTGTACAGAATCATGCATTGATGTAACTGTGTGTTATTTATGTTTTTTTTTACTTTTTAAATTAGTTATTAGCAAACACAAGCAGTGTATTATACAAGATCAGTAATGCTTGTACAGTCAAATATGAATGCATTTAGGAATGAATAGTGTGTATAAATAAGCAAATATACTGTTATACTGGTTAATATGGTTGATGTGAAGGGATGTTTATTGAATAATTCAATGCATAATAACTCTCTTCCAGGTTGCAGAGTCATTTATGCGTAAAGAGGATTGTATCCTAAGCATTGCTTTTTAATATGTATTTTCATATACTTGAATGTGCGTAATGTGTGTATGTGTTCCACTAATATAATATCACTGTATACTGCATTACATTTGTATACATTGCCTTTAGTGTTTTGTTGATGTTTGTTTCATTACAGCTCATGTTATACGCCTCACTGAATCCAGGCTGATTCTGATGTTTACGTACATATCTAGTGTCGGTTATCCTGTAATTCTGTTAAATTCAGTACATTATTGCAGCCAGACACCTGCATATCAACATTTCACCTTAACATCCTATAATGTAACTGCAGCAAAGTGCATTGGTGCTTTGGGATTTTACATATCCTAGATTTTCTTTAACCTGAGCCTTTCGCAGATGAGAGAGCAGTCAGGTTCATACAGCTAGAAAGACTTTATCACGAACGTGTGCTGTCCAACCTTGCCGCCATACAGGAGCAATGGGGTAAGTGGTAATATATTACTTATACATACCTACCTATTAAGTCCTCTATGATATATTGTACAACCGAGTGTATGTTTATGTGAATAGTTTTGTAATTGTGTGTTCAGAGAAAAGATGGAGTTTGATTGACGGGTGTCAGGACAGTAGAGAAAGTAGAAGTGACCTGGATGCTGAACACCTGGAGAAACTGAGACACATCTGCAGGACACACAGGCAGTGAGTGTAAAGTGCACACACACACACACACACAGAGCTGACATGTGCTGAGCGACAGTATGAACTGAATGCGATTGCATCATCAGAAACTGAGATGTGTTTATCTACTGATAAAGGAACAGAATTTGATTTATCTGTGAATTATTTGAATCATTTATGAGTCTGAAAGTGCTATTCATAGATCATACAGCATCAACATACTGTATGTAATGTATAAAATCTGGTTTTAGTTTCAAAACTGACAAACATAACAACAACACAAGCAATCGTTCAAATACAATGTGTCCATGTTTTCCTAAATATTTTGTCCCAACTTCACGTGTCCATTGGAGTTTTTGTAGCATAAGATATGTCAGCAGTTTTGTAAATGGAATATAAGTAAATGTTTAACCTTTCGAGCCACTAGGCTTTTTAAACCCATGTTAATGCAGTGTGTTTCGGTCCCGCTCCCCACGGCCGGACACACACACCTGAGCCTTCCTCCTAAATTTAGCCCATCTGCGTATCATCTCTTCTCTCTGGCTGCAGTTTAGAGTCCTGTAATGGTTTAAGCATATGGCCGCTTTAGCAATTTGAGACAAGCGCTAGTGTTTCAGCATGGGATATGTGCCACGCTAATATTAGATTCCCGCTGAGCGGAGCGACCTTAGATTTGTGTCCTCTTTTTATACGTTGCGAAAGCGGCGGAAAGATGGAAACATGAGGTTACTTTAGCTCCCTAACATGGTTTTGACTGACACGTCATTTTTCTCGATTTGTTTGCAGACCGGCACAGAGCGCCGAGAAGGTAAGATAACCTGTGTGACGATTGCGTGAGCATGTGGATGTACGTGGATGAGAAATGAGAACGCTCATGTTTAAAGATCAGAGGGCGAAAGTCAACATTGTGTGTGTGTTGGTAGTGTGTGGCGGTGTCCAAAGTCCAGAGGAACAGCGTGATCAGAGAAGAGCCGGCAGGAGAAGACCTCAACTCTCAACAAATTTCATGCAGCTCAGGTGAGTTTATTTCTCCAATCACAGTCCGGATCACCTGAAACGGACCGGGACATTTATCATGAAGTCATTTCCACATCACCTTAGTCATGCTTTATCTACTTTCTTTTTGTTTAATGATACTATAGATGTAAAATAGGCATATGTTTCAATAAGTAGCTCTACGCTTTCTTGAGGTTCTATGTTTATATCAAATGTAAAAGATTACAAAAGTCATGTCAATGTCATTATGTAAATAGCTTTAAATGTGAATTTAATGCTTTTCTTTGTAATTTCTCTTTAAAATATAGCAACTAAGACCATTTTTCTTTCCTGCTGATGTCACCCAGGGCACAGGCTATTAAATAATTATAATGCTAATAAGTTTTAAGGCAGGTCGAGCTATAGGTATTGAATTTTTTTTTTTTTATAATAGAAAACTTAATTTGTCTCTGTCACATGGTGAATGTTACCTAAAAGCAACATGATACTGCATTTGTGACATGCTTAATTAAACAAATATAAGAAATTCCAGGCTATGATATTAGTTCATTTTCCCCCATCTAGATGCCCTTGGTACATCAGCAGAAAGTCATTACAGAGGGGTTGCTTTATTACATTTTGATGACAACACGATGAATCGTGAACTAACTAACTATCCAACCAAGCACCTGTCTACCTAGCTAAGTGATATTCGCCACATGCAGACAAGGCAACCCCTTCCTCTAATTCACACAAACACAGTTAGAGTTCCCTCCTGTAGCTTCAGGTCATGCCTTATTGATGAGAGCTCTCTTTCTCACTGGCTTCAGCATCTGATGGGGTCTGTTACCTGAACACCGTGTTACTCGCATTGAGTTCCATGACCCGGTTTCACTTTTACACGGCATGCACAGCAGCACCGCACACACATTTTCGCACCACCTGCTTTGAGGTATGGCGACATCTCTCTGCCCAGGTGGGACTCCAGCAGCAGGTGCATCTTGCTGTGTGTCATTACGCTCGCACATGGACACATAAGTTTGAAAGTTACAGGTCCAAAAGTTCATCATAATATCATGTCCCTCATGACGTGAGCTGGCGCTTGTGTTTGGCTTGAATCTTGGCTACTGATTGTGGTGGATCTTTATATTTTGCTGTTTTGTTTTTGAAAATGTACTAAAACACAAATCGTGAGTGACCTTGTGGTTTCCAGGCCTGGATAAAGTAATAGAAAAGTCTACAATTTACTTACCCATATACCATCACATATACAGTTGTGAGGAAAGTTGAGAGGCCATTTTCATTTAGACAGATGTATTGTGGTCATTTCAGTCCAGTGTTTGATCATCTTTTCTGTTATTTTGACCTGTTTCACTAGTTTTCATTTTTTGCAAATAAATGCAAATAGAAACAACATTTTAGTTTGATATTTGGGAGAAATATTATAAGTAGTTCACAGAATGAAACAAAAATGATAATTTTACCTAAATGCATACCTATAAATAGTAAATTCAATAGATTATTATATATCATACTGTATATCACTGTCCTTCCGAAACCTTGAAATACCGTGTTGTCAAAGTTTACAATCACTTTTGTAATACATTTTTTGGGTTAGATATTCGCAAAACCCTATGACAAACATAAAGGGTGACTCATAATAATGATTTATGGCAAAAAATCTAAATCCTGAAATATAGAGAGGTTTCAGAAGGACGGCAGCGATATACAACTTGTTATCGCTCCAAAAAGCGAATGTCTTTTGAAGTGAAAACATTTGTGTGTCTTAAAAAGCTATTATTATCTTTAGCTTATTTAGAAGTGGAAGAAAAAAGAAATCCCGAGAGTTAAATTTAAATATTTGTGGTCATATTCATCATAAAAGAATATACATTTTTGGGTGAACTACTCTTTAAACTTAGTTACATTCAGTTTGAAAGTAATTTTACTTTGCAAAAAGTATTTTTAAAGAAGGACAAACCGTAGTCTTCCATCTGCTGGTTAAATATGAGCCGGTCATATCTGTAAGACTTCAATACTAATAAAAACCTCAAACTTTACATTTGAAGAGATAAAAGCATATGAAATGACATCTCTGGTTTGGTGATATCAAGGCCAGACTGTATCCGGCACAGAGCTCCTTGTGGCATGTGTCTTTCTCTGAGCTGTCATCACTCAGGTCCTGTATCTGAACAGTGCTCTGCCTGCATTTATGACCACAGAGGGAGTGAAGAACAGAGTCAACACTCGAGGAGTCCTGCATTATTGATTGACAGGGCTTCGGGGCGGGAGGGCTGTGATGTATCGATAGTGATTGATCGCCTGCCATTGATCTGTTCTGTTGTGTCTAAGGCTGAAAGGATATCAGATAAACGACTTTCTGAAAGTGTGCATCATAACTCTTATATAAAATGACATCTCTCTATTTTTTCGTGTAAAACAGGGACGGTTATGGAAGAGCACAATACATCCGAGGTACTCGCCCAACAGGAAGTCATTCAGCCTGACGATCGTAGCATCACTGCCTCACAGTCCCAGCAGAGAGAGCAGCACCATGACTCCTCCCCCTTCTTAGCCACATCCCCTTCCTCCTTCTCTTCAGTGACGGACAGCTCCTCCTCTCCAGTTTGTGAGGAGGCAAGATCAGAAGAGGAGAGCAGAAGTGTGGCGGCTTCTCATAGTGATGCAACAACACAGCCCGAGCATCCCCCGTCTGAGCCGCTTATGGATGCTGCTCAGCCAGGCAACGTCGAGGTCCAACAGCCTGAAACGGACAGCGGAGCCGTGACGGAGCAGACGGGAGACACCGTGGCTCAGGGTAAGCAGGACGGAGAGGAAGAGGAGGGGGTCGAAGAGGCACTGAAGCTGGAGGAGACGGCAGGTGATGAGGAAGTTTCTGAGAATACTCCAGAGTTTGATTCGGAGGAGGATGGGCACGGGGTGGAGTCGCTGGATGTTACGAACGTGTCCACGCTGGATGACATGGCCAAGCGCATACAGGTGGAAGAGGTGGGTAACAGATGGCAATATTCTTGAAGCAGTTCAGTTTGATTTAAATAGACTTGAGTGAGTGATGTCATAAGACATCATCTTATGTAGGAAACCCTAATCAACACTTTACTTAAAGGAACAGTTCACACAAACATGAAAATTCTTTCTCATTTCTTCAGTTCACAAGCTCATTTCTTCAGTTCACAAATGAATCATTTTATATTCAAATGTTGTCATGTTATCTTCTTACATGGGCTTTACGTTGTTCACAAAAGATTTGCATGCGCAGACTTCTGAATGTAGTGCAAGTAACATAAAGTAGACTTTGCATTGTTGAAAACAAGGTTTTTATGAACTGATTTCTTGTCTTTGGACCTTAACTTAAACCCAGAACATTAATTTCATGAATTTCATTTCATCCTTTGTGTCATTATCTCGATGAAGGCATTTGGCGTGTAACTGCAGCAACCCGGTGCTTTCTTATGAGTTTCTTTGTTGAAGGAGTTTCCCTCTGAGAGGGGTTTGATAAATATGTAAATAATATATATCGGAGGCTTAGTTGTGATTCAGGACTGGTTGACCTAAAGCGTGACCTTTCCCCTAAATGTTAGAGATGAATGTTTGTAACGTGCCGCCTGCCCTCTGTGATGTCATAATGACACTTCTGACCTCACTGAGACAGTCAACATTAGGATCTGAACCACTGATCTCTAATCGCACAATACAGGCCTTCATGAATCTAACATCCTGAGGCCTGAACACTGAGGTACTCTGTTCGTAAACATGTGATGTTCTGTTCTTTGGGACAAAGTGCCTTTTTAAGAAATTGTCCTGTCTAGTCTCTAGTGTTGTCATTTTGCAGGTATAAAAATGTACTGGAATGCTTTTTTCCTTAGTTTGAGAGGAGTTTGTTTGTTTGACTGTACTGAGGCAGTGTGGTAAAACATTAATCTTTGTAAAATGTTTTGACAGATTACATTCAGTTTCTTTTACAGAACCCTCAAATCCAAATCAAAGTTTCTAAGAAAGAATATATTCCACTTGTGTAGGGCTTACTGTAGTTTATTAAATACTTTATATCAAATGTATTTTGTTAATGTTTGTCATTAAATAATGTGACACAACTGTCATTGTGTTTATGAGGCTTCAGTCTGATGTAACCGTTGTGCGGTTTTGACTTTAAACATGTCATTTATCTTTCTTTGAAACAGTCTTCTCAGTAGATTCTGAATATGTTTTGTCAAGTCAATTATTGAGGCGTACAAACTGATGTCCCCTGTGTCTGCATAGGGATGAAAATGTTGTTTGGCTTTTTACTGGAAGCATATTTGGGAAGTGCTCCATGGCCACAGAAACCGAAATCTTACCGTTATTAGACTAGATGTTTTTCTTTATTCAGAAGACCAGATGAAAACGTGATTATGCTTTGTTGTTGTTATTTTTGACTTGTTATTTTGATCATGCATTATGATTCACTTCACGATTGGCTCATTGTTCTTGTGTAGATGTTTGTTGATTTCCTAGTAATAGAACTACTATTCTCTGTCTATTTTTGTCATTATAATAATTTACGGTCATTTTTTACATGACTGTAAAAAATGGCATGAGGAACATATGCGTATCTGTATTGCCCCAATAAAATGAATGCAGTGTATAATAAAACCTTAAGTACCATTCCACTTGTTTTAGCCTTGTATGTAAAGCATCAGTTCTCAGGTTTTTTTATCTATACCACACTTATAAACACATTCATTCAGCGTTTATTTGAACTATGATAAAATCATCAGCCCCTCATAGTATAATACGCTTTACTCTTTTCACATGCTGTGTCTATGCAACGTTCGGTCTGTTATCGTTCTTGTAAACTGTTTAATGGAAATGAGTCATTGTAAGGAATGGCTTCGTTGTTTTATGGGTTTTGTTAAAAGTCTTTGGCTTTATTTTCAGGCTGTCAAATAAATTGAGCTGTTGTGGATTTAAAGACCTGTAACTGCAATGCTCGAAACATTTGTTTTCGATCGGTCAGACCTCACCAAATATAGGCAGCGTGGAGTCCACACGAAAAGTATACGTTCTTAGGCGAAACTAATTTAAGTTAGTTGTATGTGTTTCTATTTGTATCGTATTTTGTTCAAAGTCGTTATCATGTGTACAAGTAATGTGTAAATGTGGATAGTACATACTGTGTGTACAATGAAAAGCGTCTTCACAGACTGTAGTCAAGACAGAATACAATAGATGCTAGTTGCATAAAATATGTACAAAATACATTTTGATGCTGAATAATGTTGAGTACAGTAATTTAATATAATGCATTCATAGTTGTAAACGTCTCTGTTGTGCCTCAGTGTGCTGTATTGTTCTGATGGGGTTGTGCTTGTTCATTAATATTGAGATTTATGGATGGCATTCATTGATTGGCCGGAGGGCGGCTCTTGACTCTTGAATAACGTCCACTCATTCTCAGTGTGACCTTTTTGTGACCTTTCCATTCCTCAGCGGCTGGTGATGTAACGTGACTGGCTTCTCGTTCCCTCACGTCTCCAATACTTTCATTGTTGTGCATTATTTATGAGATGGGGTGACCACCCAATTCAGATGATATGCTGAGCAAATAGATTTCTGCAGTTTGAATAAAGATCGTGCAATATTAAAAATGGTTAGTCCAGGTAATAAGGATTTATGATCTTGTATGTTTGTACAAAATATGGTAACACAAATATGGGCATATTGATTATAGTTACATTTTTCAATGTATTGCTTTTGTAGGTAAAGGATATAATTGAATGGTATTATTGTCAGGTCTTAATTCACTTATGTACCACCTGCTGGCTTTGCTCATACTGACATCTAGTGGATCAACTATATTAGTGCACAGCCTTTCATAATCCAGATAATTCTTCTGGATTTTCATTCACAGCTTTGAATCAACTTGGAACATGTGACCCTGTACATTCAGTTATGTTGTTAGATAAAGCGTCAAGAACCCCACAGCACATCATTGGTTGTTCTCTGCCCTTCAGATCACACCAGCCGCAGGCCTTGTGTCTATCTTAAAAAGACGGGCCTCTCTAGAAGGAGCCAAGCATTCTGCCGCCCCCGCTGCTCCTAAACCCGTCTCTAAGCGGAAGGTCCGTTTCCGAGAGCCAGACGAAGGCCTGGATCACGGTAGGACCCAGAATCAAATGTTAATGGTATATATTATGAATTGTTTTCAATGCAAAGTTCGCATCACCCATGTCCTGTTTGTTCTTGTCTGATATGCAGATGAGGTGGGCGGAGACTCTTGGCTGCTCCTCCTCCTGTTGTGTTTGGCTACCGTGGTGATCAGCGTGGGCGGGACCGCACTCTACTGCACCTTCGGAGACGCCCAGTCCAGCGTGTGCACAGACTTCTCCCATAACATGGACTTTTACATCGGCCGGGTGCAGAGAGGGATGGACGAACTCAAACACTGGCTGTCCCCGAGCTCATAGCAGGACAACGGATGAAAAACAACGGACGACTCGACGGTTCTTAAAGAGTCATTTTTTCATCTGTAGCCCTTTATGATAACTAAGTGGCATGTATGGACATGTTAAGCTGACAACACCTACAGCACAACCGACTTCACGGTGAGACCTAAAAAAAAAATGTATGTGTAGGATTCGGCTGGGTCACTCAACGCCCTATGAACCCTGAGCCTGCCTTTCAGGTCAGATCCTCCAAAAGACTTGAGGAAACCTCTTGGCCAGTTTTTAACTCGAGTATAGCTCACCGTTTACTGCCATCGACTGAACCTCATACAAAGAGACTTCGTTTTTAAAGTCTTCATATTTGATTGACAGGATTTTCTTTTCATTCATACAAACAGTGATTGACCATCATGGCACTCAAGACAGTGATGGACGTAACCATCTGTAGCCTGGACGTAGCATTCTCCTGTGGTCAGCCTGGTTGGTCTTATATGGAAAATATTTATAGGGACAGGAAAGCAATACATGAGTTCAATCTTTTTCGATACAGTCAGAAAGAAGACCCCAGGAAGACAAATCCTGGTTACCACAGTTGCTCATTCTTTTCAAATAGATTCAGCTATATTAAGAGAACACTCCAAAATGATTTTCCCTTTTTCTGTATCTACTATTTATAAGTATATGTTTAAGTATTCATTCATTCACAGTGACAACATTTCCCCCAAAATAATGTTTTATTTGCATTGATTTGCAGAAATTTAAATGGGACAAACTGGTCAAAATAACTAAAAAGGTGTTTGCAGATCTTGAATACTGCAAAGCAAACAAGTTCATGGCCACAATATATGCAGAAATGTGGATTAAATGCAAAACTGGAGCGATCTCAATTTTTCCCCACGATTTTTATATTAACTTATATACATACACATGTTCAAATGTGTATTCTACTCGATTTTTTTATTTTATTTACTTGCTCATGATTTGCTTGTATTTACAGCAGCTTTCTTTTATATTTAGTATTCATTTGGCTGGTGAAAGAAAATCTGTTTTGTTTTTATTATTAGTTAAAGTTTAAGAAACCATAAACGTAATTTAATCTGTTAAATTATCTTCATTTTGCCTTTAAATAGTAATTAATAGTAACTATGATAACCAGGATTTGTTTATCACTGCATCCCCAATATATGAAGCCTTGCTGACTGTATCTAGAGGAAAGTCTTAAAGAAGAGCTTGGTACTAGCACGAGAATGTCGTGATTTGATCGTTTTCTCTCAGGCATGGTCTTACTAATCTTAACAGTTATCGCAATCATGATGTTAAAAAATACTTTGCTTTTATGTTATTAATAACATTGCATCTTGTGTTAAATGAGTGTGTCGGATTTAGATTTTGTTAGTCATGCACCCTGTGTTTGTTCTGCCTAATGTGTGTCTCGGAGAACACTTGTTATGTTTCTTTTCACAGCACAGACCTCCTCTGATATTGTCAACATGTACAAGTACAAAGAATTTTAACACAGTCATACATTTGCTGTGGTCACGTTCACAGTGGCAAGAACTGTAAAACGTTATTTTGTGTTCTCTGTTTTTATTTGTATGTTATCTGGCTGGTTCAGATGACGATGAATGTCTTATTGTGTGAGTTTTCAGTATTTATTTATTGCAGAACAGAAAGTCTTTCAGAATCACAATGTTCGGCTGCATGCACTCTCTCCTATACTGTCTGTACAGAGATTATTGAAATTTTGGAAACTTATGTTTGTTTTTTATTGTTTTCATTTTGTGTATATATTATGTGAAGATTGCTGTATTTCCTCAATGTCTGATTTTAGTTTACTTATTAGATTGGGAGAACAGTTTAAAAGGTAAATGCAATGAGATGTCTTTGACCAAAAATACCTGGCAAATAAATTTTATCGTTGTGACCTGGTTGTCTTATTCCAGCGAGGGTCTTTAGTTGTAAAAGTATACTTTATTGTTAAATTGTTGCTTATTTTGTATATATACAGTATATATTAATTGATTTATTAAAATGTATTATAATAAATGCATTCAAATGCAAGTAATCTGCCACTGACACACACCATGTAGCATTGTGCAAATGAATAAGTAAAAGAAATAAAAACATTCATTAAAAGTAAATACAATAAATTCATTAAAGGCAAAACAGAAAAAGTGGCACGTAATCCTCTTAATCTACTTATCACAAAACCAACTCTGCCTCTTATCGGTGTAGACCAATCAGAAACGACTTGATGTGACGCCGCACGTGGTTGTATTGTGAAAGTAGTCATATGCGTAGCACCGACGCAATAGACGTTTAATCAACACAAAACTAACCTCGCTTTAAAATAAAATTATGATTACACACAATCGTCATAAACAATATTGACAAAACATATGTATTAAACAAAACATTAACCGAGTGTCTATCTTACCTTGTAGTTTTATTCTAAATTATCAGAGGCTGCGCATAATCTAGCGCATCATTGATCTTTTTCAATGCACCCGCTCAATACGGAAGTCGCCCCTGTCAGAGGCGCGTCTGCAAGCTGATCCGCGTTCAGTGTTTGACGATCAGCAGCGCGATGGCAACGTTCAGCACATCCTCCAACAGACCCTACCACATCATCATCTTCGGGGCTAGTGGTTTTACGGGACAGTTTGTGGTGGAGGAGGTGGCCCGCACTGCATCCGAGGGTCCGAAAGGGAATCTAAAATGGGCTGTAGCCGGGAGAAGCAAAGCTAAGCTGGAAAAAGTTCTCGAGCAGGCCGCCGGAGCTCTCAGTGCGTGGTGACACATTTGTCTCTCTGTTTGGAAAAATCAATGACACAAAATGTTATGTTGCATGTTTAACTTGAATTTATTCTGCTGTCCTGACAGCAACCATAGTTTTTTTTCAAGAATAGTTGCTGCATTTATTTTTTAACCACTTAAAATGATGAAAAAACTAATGTTGCATGCGCTTTTAAAATGCATAAAAAGCTATTCAATTATTTTTTATTTTGTTTGTATTTATTACTTGATGACAATAGTGGCTACCCATAAAGCAACCATGTTTTTACTACAGCAGTAAAACTTTTTTTCGTTTAACAGTGAATAACTGTTGCATTATATGTAATATTTTTGTAAAGATAGTCAGGCTCTTTATATAGATAATACAAAAGTGTTAAAGGGGATATGTAACTGATTTTTCTTTTTTTTAAACATGCATGTATTGATGTCTATGATGTATTTATTTATAGTGTATACTAAATAATTAATTTCATTTGTACTAATTTTAACCAACAAGTACCTCAATTCTTAATATTACACTTAAATGAAAGCACCATAACCTTTATAGTCATTTGGCAGATAAGGAACAGATAACTTAGCAAAGTTGTGCAAATGCGTGAAGGGTTGTGATGACCTCACACTATTGGACTTGACTTTGACCCACACTGTGGCAATTCTGTGCAGACTGATTTTCTTACAGCAAGCTTGACAAATAAACGTCCCGCTGTGGGACACTGCATTGCCTTGTTTTGCTTGGATAATGTAATTGCATTTTTTATTCAATGCCCTTTTAGTCTTGGGCACGGTGGTCTCCGGGGCGGTTTTGATTAATCCTTGAACAGCTGATGGAAAATTGTCCTCCACTAACATATTCCAGCACACACCCATCATGATCGGCTCAGATAGAGCGTTTGCTCATAAGGTTTTATTTAGATTTCACTTAGAACCAAAGTAGGCAACATGTTCAAAGTTATTGATATTTATTAATAAGCTCATTTATGATTATTGTATTTGGCCTGGACATTTTTGCATTTAAGCAGTACATTATAAGCATAGATAATTTAGTATCTCTACAATTTACATTATGTATTATATATCATCAAGTAGGCTTTGCATAATTGCTGTGCATGTCCAGTGTCATAATAACAGTTACTGTGTTTAACATGCTTGTTCACAGGTAAACCAGAGCTGCAGTCAGAAGTTTCTGTCATCGTCGCAGATGTCGGTGAACCGGACTCGCTGGCCGCTATGTGCAAACAAGCGGTGCTTGTGCTCAACTGTGTGGGGCCTGTAAGTATGCAATGGCTGCTTGATCTGTCATGTTGGGCTATTGATCGAAACCCCCAATGGTGGAGATTATTTAGGGCTTAATGTCTCCAGAGAAAGTTAAATAAAGCGTTAGCAATACCAAGGTTGTAAGAAATTTAAATCCAAGTGAACACATACTGATAAATCTGTATAGCTTGAATGCACTGTAAATTACTTTGGATTAAAGCATCTGTCAAATGTAAATAGGAAAATTTATACTGGAATTTGTCACTTTATTACGGATTTATGTATCACATTGCAAAGAAAGTTTTATTTTGTATTTTCATACCTTGTTTAGTTTACCTGGGGTGCATTGTATTTATGTAAACAAGAATCCTAATAAAACATTTGACATGTTCACACAACAGTACAGATTCTTCGGTGAACCTGTTGTCAAGGCTTGTGTGGAGAACGGAGCCCACTGCATCGACATCAGTGGAGAACCACAGGTCCCACATTGCTTAACATTAATCATTTTAATAACCCGTTTGGCTCGTATATGTCATGCAGAATTCAATTGTGCTTGTGTCATATATTACTATAGTTCCTTGAGAGTATGCAACTCAACTACCATGACAAAGCTGCTGAGAAGGGTGTTTACATTGTGGGAAGCTGCGGGTTCGACTCAATTCCTGCAGACATGGGCGTTATTTATACCAGGGACCAGTTTAAAGGTATGATTGTTTACATTAAGGACAATTGTTATAATTATAGCACTTTAATGTAGTAAGTTTTATAAAAGAGCATTTGACGTTGTGTTATATTGTGAAAATAGTCACGGCTGCAGTAATTAAAAACACTTTTACGGTTTCTCATACATTATAGCTTAAATATGTAATGTGTCTCAATTGTGTTTTCAACATTGATTTTGATTTATTCGTTTCCAGGAACACTAACAGCCGTTGAAAGTTTTTTGACTGCAAGCACAGGACCAGAGGTTAGTGTTTTCGATTTAAGACACTGAAGATTTAAAGTTGAACACTGGATCGGTTTGTACTTGAATAAAGCTTTAGTGTTGAAGTCTCAGCTGACCAATATTCTGTGTGTTGCCACAGGGAGGATGCATTCACGATGGCACCTGGCAGTCGGCCATCTATGGCTTTGCGGACAGCGACAAGTTGCGGAGCATCAGGAAGAAGTTCGGTCACAAGTCTCTGCCTGTGGTGGGGGCTAGAATTAAAAGGAGGTGTGTAGAACAAACAACATGGTTTACTCGCTAGGCTGCATTAATACGTCTACGTTTCTATTAAAAAACTATTCATTTATTAATTATTTTGGATTTTTACAGGGGAGCGCTGTTTTTTAGTAATGAGATACAGCAGTATGCGCTTCCCTTCATGGGTGCCGATCCGTCAGTGGTGAAGAGAACCCAGCGCTACTTGCATGAAGATCTACAGGAGTCTCCGGTTAGTCATCAGTTCACTGTTAACCATCCCACATTCCCATTATTCACACATTACAAAGCAGAAGGACAGATCAACTGAAACTGTCAGTTAAAGCTTGAACCTGTTTAACTGGACAGATGCTAAACTTGTTAAACCAGTAAACTATTAATACTGATGGTCTTGAAACATCTGCAGATTATGAGACAGCACAATGAAGGGAACTTTGACTCTGACTGGATTAGGGTTGTCATTTGCTAATTCTTTACAGACTTCTCAGTTTCAAAACTTTATTTTGCTGTTTAAATGAGTTTGATCAGATCTAATTTACTTCCTGTTGTTGTCCACTGGATATTTGTGGAAATGGAATATCTTATGGATATTCCTGTCCTTCTCAGCATCTTCACATCAAATGAAATATGGTGTCTGTTCTGTTCTTAACTTATTTTCCTAACAAAATCCTATAAGCTCATTGTCATATGTCTGTCACCGTGTGTCCTACAGGTTCAGTATGGGGCGTACGCTGGTGTTGGAGGAATTTCCAACATTTTTAAACTACTGTTTGCTGGAATGATGTTTTGGTTCTTTGTGAAGTTTAGTTTTGGCAGAAACCTTCTCACTAAGGTAAAACATAACATTTAGAACATTAAGTATCTTGGTTATTCTGCTATTTATTGTAGAAAGTTTTCGATCACAGTAATGCAGTTCTGAACCCATAATATTTCATTTGTCAACAGTTTCCAGAGTTTTTCTCTTTCGGCTTCTTCTCCAAAGAGGGTCCAACTAGAAAACAGGTATTATAGCCTTTGTTATCAGTTCTATCCTGTTTATACAACATTTGGGTAACAGACAGTTTGCAGTCCTCTGAACATCTTTATGATTTAAATGTGATATGTGCAGATGGAGGGCTCCTCTTTCCGCTTTGCTTTTTTTGGTGAGGGTTACACTGAAGGTCTGGAGTCCACAGAGGGGAAACCCAACGCTAAGATCCGCACTCTCGTCCAGGGACCAGGTACCTTGACTTTTGCCTCATATTAGTGTGAATCCACATAACTCAATGTATACAGCATACAAGTGTATAATCTGTGTTTGCTGTTTTTCAGAGGCTGGATATGTCGCCACACCAATCGCTATGGTTCAGGCAGCTATTACCATGCTGAATGAATCCAATGCTCTACCTAAAACGTGAGTCATGCTGATACATATAACACAGTCTTGAAATGTAAATATTTACAGAATGTTAAAACTAATAAACCATTTGTAGTTATAGTTGTAGACTATAGATTTGATATTTTTAATTGAATGTTTTTTATTGGGTGACTCCACAGAGGCGGTGTATATACCCCAGGAGCGACTTTCGCCAAGAGCACCCTCATCGACCGCCTCAACAAACATGGCATCCAGTTCTCTGTCCTTTAAGAGAGATAAAAATGGGTCTGGACCCATCTGGCTTTGACAGATGCACCTGTTCCTTTGCTTGCTCAAACGTAGAGAAACCTCTTGCTATTTGTTGCTTTCTCTGCACGTTTACGGCGTTGCTGTTTTCCAGTTTAGTGTCCTGGCTTGCACGCAGTAGACCGGACTGGATTTATAAGCATGCACTTCATTCAAATGGCTGACAATTTGCACTATGAGCGTGGCACAGTTTGTTTTCTTTTGATCATGTGACATTTGCGTTGATTTTTCTGTTCCAAATTTAATCACATACAAAATACTAAAACAGATGATGGACGGACTAAATAAACATTTTAAAAATTCACAGAGAGAGAAAATATAGTTATGTAAAAAGAGAACAAGGTTTTGTAATGTCATTAGTTAATATACGTGTGAAGCCAACAAAGATGGCTGAAGAATAAGAATAATTTTTTTTTTTTTGAAGATTACAGAAAGGCTGTAATATGATTTACTGTTATGACTGGTGTGCTAGATGAACATTTCCTCATATTGCTTGTTATTCTGGTTTGTTTCTAACCCAATAAACATTTCAAACTGTATTGTGGAAAAAAATATATTATTGAGTTGAGATCTACACTGAGATATTGATATTATTGTATTTACTGTCTGCTTTCCAAAAAACGCATACTGTACTAGGTGGTATATCCCATTCCAAATATATCCCGAGATGTTTAAATCTGATAAAATAGGGTGTTCAGTTCAACTTTATTTATATAGCACATTTAAAAACAACCATGGTCGACCAAAGTGCTTTACAATACTAAAACAGTCACATAAAAACAATACAATACATTAATAAAAGTGATAAATGTCTCTGCTTAACCCGAGTTAAAAGCCAGCGAATACAGATGTGTCTTAAGTAAACATTTAAAAATTCCAACAGACTGGGAAGCTCTTCTGTGAACAGGCAAATCATTCCACAATTTGGGTGCCACCACTGAAAAGGCACGATCAGCTTTTTTCCTAAGCCTAGTTTTCGTAACGTCGAGAAGCATCTGATTGGACAATCTTAGTGCTTTAACAGGAGTGTAAACCTTCAAAAAAAGACAAGCAATTGCATTAATAAGTCTCTTGAAAATCTTGAACTGAAATTCAGTTTTGTAAATCTTGTCATCAACAGTAAACAAGGTCATTGGCCTACAATTTAATCGAGGCTGATTTAGGTTTAAGCTGTTAGGACCAAAATCCTGATTTCTCTCTCTTTCGTCGTACAATAGCAGCGACATCTTGTTTGAGAGTAGTGACGCACTGTTCCAGCTGCTCAGCAAAGTCTTTCTGGAGATAAGAATGTTCATCCACAAACAGTCTGAGACCTAGCAGATCTGCTTCCTCCTACAGAATCATAAAAACACAAAGAAAATGCATGGATTATCTTAAGCATATTTCCATGTTAAAGCCTCTACAACCAGAAGGACTTTGCATAAATTCTTTGACATGACAAACGATTTTACTGAGACATCTGTATAACCCCTAATGATGTGCGACGAGAGGTTGATTAGCTTTATTGTCTGATTTATAGCAGGTCATATAAAACTAAGGCAGGTGAGGGCAGTCTACTCACACTGGGTTTGTGTCTGCGCAGCCGCTGTAACTGCCCTCTGACGGAAGTCATGCTGTGGTAAAATACTTTCAATGCTTTGGCGAATTCAGCATCGCAGCTGGGCCTCAGACTGCCTCTTCTATCCTGCCGAGCTCGGTTATTCTCCACACCTGCGGCAGAAATTGAAATGAAGCTGTGTGTGATCTCTTGAGCATGTGAGGTGCACTGTAAATGGCTCATGTGCTAATCTGTAACGTGTGCATGGTTTTTTTTGCACATTTTATGCTTGTTATCTTATCACAAAATGAGAGATGCCTGACTCTGGATTGCCGTAACAGTTTTAATTTTAATGTCTTATGAAATGATGTACAATAAATCTGGACAGTGCTCACCATTTCTGGCTGAGTGAAGTTGGTCTCTCAGAGCGCTGTTTTCTTTCCTTAGCACTGCGTTTGCATTCCTCAGCTGTTCTAGATCTTGATGAAGGGCATGAAGAGAAGAGCTTAGGTCAGACCCACTGGTTTCTGCACCCTAAACAGACATAAATAAATACATATTTCGAGTCCCAAAATGCCCTTTTTTATAAATCACAGGAACTTACCAAGTTTTCTGGTGCACTGATCTTGTCGATGATAATGCTGTCTTCATGGGTCATCTGCACTTCATCCATACAGGAGACTAGTTCAGAACATCCTTCTATAAACAAAGAAGTATATTGCATATAATAGATCAAAAATGTGTCTTGTATCAAATTTGACTTTTTTGTTATTTAAATACACTTCATATTAAGGACTTTTAAGGGAAAAAGTCAGATGTACCCTGTAAGCCCCACAGCTCCAGCACGAGGGCATTGCTCTGCAGGTAGTTGAGCAGTTCTTGTGAGGTTCTCATAGACGTAAACTGAACTCTGTGGTCTAACAGAGGATTCACATTGTGCCACACTGCTGGAGAGTAAAGAGGCTGTGGACAGTCAAACACCTGGAACCTGTCAATATGTATTGAGAATTAAGATCACTGAACCCCAGTGAAATGAAAATTTTGTTCAAATGTTTCAGAAAGATCTGGACTTTTTCGAATTAATTTAGTGTAGTTCCCACAGTTGTGGTCTTGACAGGTCTTAAAATAAAATCCAGAGAGCACTAAGTCTATAAACAAGACAAGACTGACACCAAAGACAGAGATAAGACTAAAACCGGTCTCGAGTACTACAACACTAATGAGCATTATGGGACCTTATGATAATTCTGGGAAATAATGTAAGAATTATTCTCATTATTATTAGACAAAAACTCCCAACAAAGCAGTCTCATATGATATTTTGTAAAACACAATGGCAAGAAATCTGACCCGATTTGCACGCCTCTGTTGCGTGCCTCTTTGACCCAGCGCAGGCCGCAGCACTGATCTAAAACCAGCTGAAAATCCAACCGCTTCCCAAGCAGCTCTGACGGGTCAATAAGAATGTCGTCTTCACCCAAAGGCCTGGAAAATAACCATCACAGAAGAACAAGAAATACATCGTGTCTTTGTTGACAGATCATGCAGACAATAGTTGCATTATCTCTTAATAATCTATATTACTCATTGTACTATGCAAAAATGTTACCCACAATCCCGTGGGGCTGGAGGGCACTAGCTGCGCCTGCAGTATGGCTTCTTCTGTTCCCTCTGGTCCCACCACCTCCACCTGCTCCTCCAGAGGGATGCGGAATGCCAGAGACTGCAGCCACAGGTGAGCGCTGCCCAGGTGCAGAGGTTCAAGAGGATCCCAAAACGGGTCTCTGTCCCGGGGAAGAGGTACTCTGTCTGCCCCTTCACCTCCAACCACCTCCTGCTGGTACACCTCCTCCATCAAAAACTTGCGGTTCACAAATTTAGCCTTAGACCACATCCACACCTGAGAAGATAAATAGGATATATTTTGAATCATAAAACAGGATTTTCAAGATGAAATATATAAAATATTTGTGCTGCAAGAAACTTTGATGTTTAGTATAAATGGACTTTCTATTGAAATGCTACAAGTTTAAAGTCTTACATTTATGTTTGGTTTGGTTATGTATGGTTGTAAAACCTGATTTTGTCCCTTGTGCTTCTGTCTGATTCTATTATTGCATTTCTCTCTTATTCAATTACAACAGTCCATGGTTTTAAAAACATCAAAGTTTATCTTGAGAAACCATGTCATCTGATATTATCCGAATCATGCATTAGAAGACATTTTCTTTTCCAAGAGATTTCTGGCTAGTTTGATCTCTTATGAAACAAACACGTTCATGGATTATATTTTGTATGTATATGTAAAAGTCAAAGAATCAGATTAAAATACATAGAGAATCACTTTTCTATTCACCTGCTTGCTCTCCACAGATGTCACTCTGACGGCGATCTCCTTCTCCAGGTCATGACCCTTAGAGTCTGACATCGCCAAATTCTTTATTTCCAGTTTGAATTCAACTCCCTGAAAAACAAGAATGATATGTAAGCTCATGAACATGTACTATTGTTCTAAAATCGAATTGATTTTATGATATTAAGTCAAATGACTCTAGTCACCTTCTTCAACTCTTTACTCATTTGATTGGCTTCTGTCACCATGGGCATCAGCTTTATATAGTCATAGAAGACAGCCAGGAGACTGGGATCGGTCTGGTTTGGCCCTAGTTACAGGATGAGTCTTCATGAAACAAAACATACTACAGATATGAAACTAAAATGTTACATTTTAAACAGTTTAAAGCCACCATGAAAACAAAATTGAACTTTTGCTGCTTTCAGTCAATGTTTAATGTGTCTATTAATATATATTGTGCTCCTGAATGTTAACAGATATACAAATTTAAGCTCCACTGTAACTTTTAGGTTATTTTAATAATGATTTACAATTTGAGCTGTCGGGTATTTTATCACAGGAAATGTCAAATTACGTCATTTGACTTTAATCAACACGAATACTTAAAGGGACAGTTCACCCAAAAATAAAAATTCTGTCATCACTTACTCATCTTTGAGTTGTTTAAAATCTGTATACATTTCTTTGTTCTGATGAACACAGAGGAAGATATTTGGAAGAATTCTTATAACCAAACAGTTCTTGGATCCCATTGACTACCATAGTAGAAAAAATAATTTTATAGTTTTTTTGTTCTGTTGAACACAAAATGAGATATTTTGAAGAATGTAGGACAGCAAACAGTTCTAGGGCACTTTTGACAACCATTGTCATTTTTCCTACTATAGTAGTCAATGGGGTCCAAGAACTGTTTGGTTACAAGCATTCGTCCAAATATCTTTCTTAGCGTTTAACCAAACAAAGAAATGTATACAGGTTTGGAATAACTAGAGAGTGAATTCATTTTTGGGTGAAGTATAGCTTTAACGTTACCTGCAATTTTATGTCTTAACAAGAGATGGCATATAGAGGCAAAAATTATGAATTGCATTTTGACATCTTAAATGTCTAGCATTAAAATGTTATGTTATAGATTATATATAATATTGCATATGTCATATTAATATTTTGTATCTAATATTAATATTGCAAGTAGAGAAGTATGATTCATGGCTGTGACATAAACTAAACACTATTATCTATTAAAAAAAGGACAAATGCTCAATATTTCCCCTCAACTTTCTGTTTTAACAGGAAAAGCGTTCATTAAAGCTTTAACAGGATGGTTAAATTCAAAGCACACACACACATACGGTGGCCCTGGTTATCGCACAGAGACTGAATGTGGATTCCCTCGGCCGCCGCAAGCTCAGACTGAAAGTAATCATAGTCGTAACGGCTCCAGTCCTCCCCCGACCGCTCTGAAGGGAAGCCGATAAACAGATAAGTGCTGTTTGAACCCAGGACAAGTCGATCCTTAAACAGAACAAAGCCAAGACAGATTAAACGAAGCCCAAATCTTCTTCATTTCCATCAAAGACTGTTCTGTTTAATGTTGAAAACAGGCAGAACGTTTTAATGAATAATGTGTTTGTACACACCAAATGCTGCAGCTCTGTGTTCTTAGATACAGACGTTCCATTCACAATGACCTTTGACCCAGACACAGGCGTTATTGATACTCTCCTCTGGTGATTCGAGAACACAGCGTGTTTCTCCTGGATGCTGAAGAGAAGCGGCATGATTCATTCGCTCGAGAGAACTAAACATTTTTAAGAGAGACTATTGAAAATGAACATGCCATGCTTGACTTACCCTAGACCCCTGATAGAGAGAGCTCTGTGTGAGTTATCTGCCAGACCGATATCCCAATTACCTTTCCACAGGAGGACAGAAATAAACGTTAGATTTCATTAATATTAATAGAAGGTCTTCAACAACAACACTCACCCTCCTGAATAAAGAGCTTTACAACACCAGACAGCTGAGCGTCTTCATTGACGTTCATTATGTACGGATACATCTGCATCATCCTTCGTTCCTTACATGAACAAGAGGACAGACAAGCGAGAATGAAATGCTTCCAAAATGCGGTGGAGGTCAGGGTACTCTTAAGAGTTCATGTTGGATGTTTGAGCACCTGTGTTATAGTGGCATACTGCGTCTCCCAGTCTTTGAGAGCCTCTTGGAGATGTTGTTCCCACAGCGTCTGAATAGCTCTGATCTGCAGCTCATTGTGAGTCAGCAATCGCCGTAGCTCCTCTATAATGAAGTATCAAAATAAGATCGAATCTACTTGTGTTTACAGTCTGATGTTTCTTTGTATTGTGGTCACCTACTTGTTTCTTCGTCTGCTCTACGACCTTCTTGACCCAGTCGGCTCAGTCTCAAAAGCAGTTTTGCATTTTCTGCCTTGAGTTCCTTCACTAATCGTTCTGTAGGACTCTCATTCACCACGGCTCTATTCTGGATTCTCTTGGCCCTTAATATAGAGAAACATTTTTTATTATATTACATATTAGTTTAGTGTAAACACCCTGCCCTACTAAAAAACAATAAAACCCTGTCCATAACACACAAAAAATGTAATGGTTATAATGGGAATTGTATATAATGGCCCTGCTGAAAAAAACATAGAAACCAACAAAGAAATTCTAATGGTTTCCATTAATCTATTGGTTTTAATGGAAACTATAATGGTATCCCTGCTGAAAAAAAACACAGAAAGCCAATAGAAACCAACACAGAAATTCCAATGGTTTCCATTGAAATACCATTATGAACCATAAGCTTTTTCCAATAAAACCATTACAAAATTCCATTTGTAGTGTGTTTTGGGCATTATTCCAATAAGATTTAACATCCAACCAATAGAATTATCACATACCAGTAGACACCATTATAGTTCCCATTAAAACCAACACAAATCCCTTAAAAACCATTTAAACTATTACAACCATTTTTGGCTAAATGGTTCTATAAAGAACAAGCCAACAACTTAAGGTCTCTCTTAAGGTTCTTTGTATTGGAAAATGTCTCAATAGACAATAAAAAAGTAAGAAAGAATCATTCTTATCAAAACCTTTGAATGAGAGGTTCTTTTAGGAACCAAAAATGGTTCTTCTGCGGCATCGCTGTGAAGAACCTTTTGTAGCACATTTTATTTTACAGTAAAATATGAACCGAATGCTCATGTAAGAACGAACCTTTCAGCATATCTAAGTGTAGAAAGCGACTCTTCATAGCAAATGTCAGCAGGGCTTAATGTTGCAATCTGGTTATTAGGATAAGAAAGCAGAGTCTTCAATACAGCAGAACTTAATGCTTAAGATCCTTATAAAACTCTTACCATAACCGTTCGACTGTTACCACCGAGGGCCGACTGCAGTAGTTTGGTAAGGATGGAGTCTCTGTATGGGATATGAACCACCTTCTTCCCAAGAGTCATGTCTGCTAGAGCGCTTTGGAGACATGTGGAATATACATAACTAATCACAATAGCACTTCAAACACAAACAAATCTAAGGATATATTATATCGGCTAACCTGATAACATTTCCGAGAGTTGTTAAACTGAGATTGATGGCCGTCCCCTCTTTAAGCCTGTCGGCCTCTGACCCCGACAATCTTTGTCTCTCACTACCGGCCAAGTCCACTAGATTAATGTTGGACTGTTTGGTGATGCACTCTTTTGAGAATATCTGCAGGTGCAGTGTGACAGATACACCAACATAAATTTAACATTGAACATCATGTAGAAAATGTAGGATAACCAACCATTCGATGTCATTTAAACATTTTAGATAATAAAAGAAAACCCAGTATTACCTGCTTGAGCTGGACGATGATGAGCATGTGTGACCGACTGCTGTTAGCGTTCATGTGTGTGGCCGCGGTGGTGCGTGTGCGAGTTCCCTGCTCCATCAGCTGCTCCACCTGTACGGCATTGTCACAGGGTACCCGCCTCAATCCTTCCACGTAAAACCCTCTCTGCTGGTCCTCGCGCACCCGAAGACCACCAGCAGATCGACTGGCCTTCGACAGCAAGTCTATAACCTGAACTCATGGGAGAGTTCACCCAAAAATGAAAATTCTGTCATCATTTACTCACCCTAATGCTTTATGACTTTCTGCAGAACACAAAATAAGATATTTTGAAGAATGTTGCTAACCGCTTCTATTGTACGGAGAAAAAAAAACAATGTGTACCAATGTTGTTCAGTTACCACAACATATCTTCTTTTGTTAAGTCATACAGGTTTAAAGTGACATGAGAGTAAATGATGACAGAATTTTCATTTTAGGGTGAACTGTCCCTTTAACAAAGATCACTTGCGGACAGTGTTTGGTCTATAAAAGCTGCATCCGATTTTTTCTTTTGACTAAAAATCAGTTACTGTACTAAAAATATATGAATGATTTAGCATAAAATTTGATCTTAACCCATGTAAAGATAAGTACATAAAGTAACATGCAGTTTTATGTTTTAAACAGAGATGGCAATATAGAGACGAAAGCTAAAACAGATATAAAGTATGCATGCTTACCTGTTCATTGTAAATTTCCAACATGCTGAAAAACACCTGTTTGGTTGACAAAAAAAAGTGAAAAAAAATGAAATATTTCTGTAAGTGACAAGCTTTCTGTTAAGGTGTAAAACTACAGTCATACATCAAAAATAAACAAACCTGACACTGCCTGCTGTCTTGTGTGTTCCTGATAAAATGAAAGAGTGTCTCACAAAGTGTGGGTATCAGACCTTTATTAGTACCATAACCAACCATGGAGTAACTCTTCCCTGAGCCTGTCTGCCCATATGCCAATAATGTGGCATTGTAGCCCTGCAGTGCATTGTCAAGGATGCCCTGCCCTAAACCCAGAAACACATTCGCCTGTGAGGGATAACAAGAGATAGAAGTATTAAATCAAACAAAAATGATCCAGCATGACAATTTTTCAATATGACAACTTTAAAAAACACTAAACAGTGTGCATATCCCAAATAGCACACGTTTCTTTTACTGCCAACTTTGTTAGCTATGCAAATAAGTACAAATATGCATCTTGATGTTTTCATGATAACCTTATATTAGTTACCTGGTCTGCATAGCGCCCACCCGTCTCCTCAGGCACAAACAGACCATCTTTGTTTCGACTGAAGCCACTGTGAGACCAGTAAGCGTAGTCAAAAGTGAACGTGCGGCTGTTCTGCTGGTTACGGGGATCCTGAATGGCGATGTTGTTGGAGGTCATTGAAATAACACAGCGACTACCTGCATCCCGTTCCCGCTACAGAACCAAGAAAATGCATCTGCAAATTCAGTCGCAATTGCTACTAGAGAAATGTAAAAAATACTAGCCTGCCAAAAGGAACCGAAACGAACCTTATTAAAGGGCCTGACTCGAATTGCCACTTTCACACAGTCCTTGCTGGACATTTCGATTCCCCTCGCCCTCATCCTTACGTGGGTTCTCTCAACAGAGTCCTTGAAAACAGCGAGCGATAGACTGAAACTTGACCCATGCGTTCCGCTCACTTTCGATCAGGGCACAGCAAAATGAATAATACAAGACCCTTAGGATCACTTCCCACCTCCATGCTCCAACAATGGACATAAAACTAAGGTTAAAATCTTTTTTTTATTGTTGCGTCTACTTAACGGATGAACAATTCCGCATTTTATTGTTCAACAGCATGCTGGATATCACTGTTGTTTGCTAGGGTAACCATATCAAGATTTTTTCAAAAATATAAAAATTCTCTTGGACGATTTTACGCATCTTTATTAGGATGATTGTTGTTTTTATAAAACTGAATTATTTTGGAAATGTTGGAGATATCCCTCAAACAGGCCCCTGGTTAAAGGACGATGTTCGGAAAAATATACTGCACGTGTCAGCACATCTTGTTTACAAGTCAATGAATACCAAACTAAAATCTTTTAGACTTCACACACTGGATATCTTGTGCATTAGAAAACACATTTTGCAGCAAAACAATTACAGATATGAAAATGTTGGTAACATGAATTATGCTACAGCAGTTCCTGAAGTGAAATAGTCTCAGACTTGTAAATTATTATTTTGTATTGAAAGCAAACAGGCATTACAAATAAGATCACAATGCTCATTAAAATAAAAATTTGAATGAAAATAAATGTACATTATTTGCAATAAACAAACTCTGTGTTCTTCAACTTAAGATAGAGGAAATCAAGGGCTAAGCAAAACAAATAGTCCCCTTTATTTAAAATGGACAATCTTATTACACTTGACCAACTTAAAGTATTCATTAACATGAATTACATCACCCATGTGGTACAACCAAAATCCTTGAAATCGTTTGATCTGTCCTTTCTATAAACAAAACAAGTAACAAAATAATTCACAAGTATCAAATTTTATTTATAACATACCTAAAAGGCTATTTACATTTGCATGAATTAGTAGAAACACATTTAAAAACTAAGCCATCTCCTTTCTTTTTGGTGCTCAAGTCCCTCAGTGCTCCTCACTGTAAACATCATAATTTATATAAAATTATTTATTCCAAATTAGATGTTTATTTATTCCAAACATTATCTTAATTACAAAATAGCAGGCTGTAGAGTTCTTAAGAAAAAGGGAGAGCAGGAAAAAAACAAAAGAATGCACATTCCATTTGGAGGAAAAAGGCAATCAAAGTTTCTTTCTCCGTGTCACTGGTTTAGGGAAAATGGCGTCCATCATGCGTTTACGACGTAGGTTCATCTTCAACGAGGGAGTTTCCTTTTCTTCTGTTCTCTTTTCGATTCTAGTGATCGGTTCGGCTGGACTGGCCAATGGAGAGAGGAAACTGATCTCAACAGGTGGTGGAGGTTCTAGGGCAGCCTTTGTTCTGTCAAACAGATCAAACATTCATTAGTAAATACACTCGAACTCAACGCAATGTATTATACTTTCAATAGGACAACATGGTCACCTAGTTGTTCTCTTCTTTCTGGTTTTGACAGCCTCAGTTTCCACTGCAACATCATCTAGAGGGCCATTGTCCTGTGATGCAAGAAACAAACGTCTAATCCAGCACGCTATATCAATTGAGATCATGTATGTTGCACGACAGAACAACTGCTAACCTCTTTGTAATGCGAATCAATTCCATCTTGTGGTTGAGCCTCAGAAGGGGGTAATAACACCTCTGGCACTTCGGGTTCATTTTCTACAGATGTTGCTTTTCTTCTTCCTACAAAAAAATATAAAGGCAACATGAGACAAACAAACGGAATAACCACACAAGCCAGCATCACACGCTTAAACACTTAAGTATAATGGCACCAACCTCTTGTTTTCTTCAGGTCAGCTGTGGAACTAACTGAATCACCAGCAGATTTTTGTTCAGACACTTTGCTCGCTCGAGTGCGTCTTGTTGGCTTGCTTAAAGGTTCCTGTAATTCATCCGATCCCACTAATTCAGATTCTTCAAATCCTGCATTCTGGGTTTCATTTAGCGATGCCGCCGGTGCTGCAGATCTAGTCGTTCTTCTCTTAGCTCGTACGATTTCATTCACGACAGGTGCGCTCTCCTCCCTGGCTTCCTCATCGTGGAGTCGATCCGCATGTGCATCAGCCTGGGAACTTTCTGTTTCCACTTGCACATCATAGTCTTTTCCATCAATTTGATTCCAGTGCTGGCTTCTGGTTAGTCGCCTTGAAACACTTTGAAGTTGTGCATCATCAATCACAAAAGTAGCATTGTTGATTCTTTCTGTGTTGCTGATCGCAGTCTTCCTCCTGCTTCTTGGAGGAGTTATTAGAGGTTGAGTTACGGCATCTTCTGGAGGGTTCTCTTGGAAACTCTCCAATGCAAGTCCTCTGGTAGACTTGCGTGTAACTCTACTAGGACTACTAGGTGTTTTGGGCTGTACCCTCTCCTCTTGGACTTCTTGATGTGTCTCTGGAACATCAACGATGGTCTGACGTGCTTTTTTGGCACTCTGTCTGGTCTGTGGTTGCAGCTCATTGTTGGAGAGAGGTTCAGCTGACATAGCCTCATCTTCCGCCACTGTGTTGCGGGGTTTTCGGGATCCTTTCCTAGGCGTGGCTTTCTCTGGGGTCTTTTGAGTTGGACTTGAAGGTTTCGACACTTTTGCAGCAGGCATATCTTGGTCATCCTCATTAGTCCGCTGTGTTATGTCTGTCTTTCTTGCACTTCTTCGGGGTGTAACAAGAACTTGACTGTCTGGCAGTTGCTTGCCGCTTCTTGTAACACGCCTTGGTGTTAAAGGTACTTGAGAATCTGTTTCTTCTTCCTCCGTGACATCTTTCTCCACATCAAGATTGAGTACAGGGAATGTTACGGTTTTCCTTCCCCTTCGTGATGGGCTCTTAGGCACTTCTGTAACAGTCTCCAAAACCTCTGTGCTGCTTTTTGCCACTTTGGATCTTGCAGGCGACTTGGATCTTGCTGGCGACTTTGGCCTCGCTACCTCTTTGCTTGTGGAAAGCTTGTCAGCTTCTTCAGCCAAGGAGAATGTACCATCTACCTGATTTGACTCAGGTACATTGTCTTTGGCAAGAGTTGACACCTCAGCATCCAAAGCAGCCACCTCATTAGCCTCTTCTGAGGTCAAGACATTCTCAGGTAGAGACAACTCCAATACTTGGACTTGTAGAGAAGTGTGCACTTCTTCATGAATTTCAACGGGATGTCCACCATTAGAAAGTCTTTTTGACTCTAGAAGAAAAGATTCTGATTCTGGCATGGATGTTGGTTCTATTATCTGTTCATCAGCTGGTTTGTCTGGTTGCTCTACAGAAACAGCAATGACAACAGGTTCACCATTTGCTACAAAGTCATTCACTTGTTCTGCTTTGTTGTCTGGAGCATCAACAGTTGGCTCCATGATGACCACCTCAGAGTTAAGATGATCATTCTTTGGTTGTTCTTGCTCATGTGAAGGTAGCAAAACATTATTAGAGTCCAACTCTAAAGTAATAGGCAGCTCCTCCACATCTGGATCCAGCATAAGCGAAAAGTTGTCACAGCCTTCTTGAAGTGTGCCATCTGGAGCACTGCTAAGTGCCTCTAAAGTTCCTCCATCTATAAGGTGCGTTTGCTGTTCCTCAGCCAGCTCTACAGGTACTAGCAGAGCGGTGGATGGCTTTAGCTCAGTATAAGACGCAGCATCAACCTCATGTAGATCTGCAGGGGCGAGTCCAAACATTACCACTTCTCCATCTCCCTCAGGTATGTCATTATCCAAAACCTGCACAAAGGCAAAAATCAAAGTAGAACAGGGCACCAAGTTAAATCTCAATAGACAAAACCCCGCATTTTTTCTGTCAGGTTTTTTTAGGTTTTGATTGGATATGACACTAGTGAAACTAATAACTAGACTCCAGCAAATACTTAAAATGGATGCACTTACATTCAGTTGTTCACCCGGAGTGACCAATGAAAACACAGCGTTGGCTTGTTCCTGAAGATACTGCTCATGTGGTGAAAGTTCCTCCATATAAAGAGCAGGACCAGCGGGATGGTTACTCCTCCCATTACCTTTCACTTCTTCTATGATCTCAACCTCACTACCCGAGTCCTCCACATTCTCATCTCCAGACACCTCTTCATCTTCAGATTCAGCACTTGTGAGCTCATCACTGTCATTCAAGCTCACTACAGCTAATAAAAAAAATTCCAAGTTAGATTTGTAATATGTTGTTTAGTGTTAAAGAGAGACATGAAACAGACTTACATCTAGACTCTGAGGTTGTAGGTTCTGATGAGGTAACAGATGTCTGCGTTTTCAGTTCTGCAGCATTCTCAGGAACGGGTTGAACTTCATTAATTTCACAAACTGGTTCACTATGTAATGCACACAACACAGACATCAAACAAAACAGTAACTTTTTCAATATATGAGAAGAATGTCAGAAGGGATTATTGATAAGTACCTTTGGATTGATGCCTCTGGGGTTTCTCTAATACTGGACCGGGTCAAGGGTGGGGACAGATCTGGACCAAATAAGTGCTGTTCTACAAAGGCATCCAAATCTAAAGCATAAAACATAACATTTGTACATTTTGAGACATTTGTACATATTTTTAAATGGGTATTACCATAAATCATCATCAAAAGGCTTTAATATAAAATACAAAGTCTAAAAATGTGTTTAAAGACAACATACATTAAGATTAGTATTTTAGGTATGTATTAAATCTTTTCGATGATTACAAAACATTTCATATAAACCAAGGGTACTTGAAAGGTTCGCACCCGATGTTTCCATAGATTCCTCAGGTTCAGCAGTAATGTGTGCATTAACACCAGCATCAGCCACAGGATCATCATTTTCTAACTCATTTGCTGGACATTGAGAAACAACAGAAGTCTCAGTAACTGGTTCTTGCGACACCAGTTCTGACTCTTCGGTAGCTGGTTCTTTAATGGTATTAGGAGCAATACCTTCCTCCAAAACAATAGAAGGTTCAAGTGATCCTCCTGCTGGTTCCTCAAATTCAGGATACTCCGAGGACGCAGGCAGAAGCTCCAGTGTTAGTTGGCAAGGTTGAACCTCAAGCTCAGCTTCCATAACTTCATGTTGCTTGTGAACATCAGTCTCTAAAGTTTCCTGCCACTGCTCCTCAGTCACATCCTTTGCAAGATCATTCTCAACATTTGCAAGCACTTTAAACTCAAGACTCTCTTCCTGCGAGTTCAAAAGGCTCTGTCCATAGGGCAAGTCTTCCTTATCTGGCATTGCAACAGAGGACAACTCTGCTCTTGAATGATCTTCCTCTAAAGTTTTAGGATGTTTTACAGTCACTTCTCGATCCATGCCATCATCCACTTGACACTGTGTGTCTAAAAGATCCTCAGGAGCATCATGAAACTCAAGAGTGATATCAGACTGATTGGAGACAAAACTTGCTTCTTGTCCAAGACTAGGCCGCATCAGAAGAGTAGGCAGCACTTGTTTGGACTCCTCTGCAGGAATCTCTTTTACAGAAGATCCACTCTCAGATTCGACATCAGGATTCTCTCCATCTTCCTGTAAGGGGGTGTATGTCCTTACATCTTTGTCTTCCTCTTCTGCATCTGAAAGTTCGCTCCAGACAATGTTTACTTTGGGAGGTGGGGAAGACCTCTTAGGCGTATTGATCTCCTTGTTAATGGTGATCTACAAAGAAGCCAAAAACAACTTTATTATCTTCATAATATCCATAACATTTCCGTTTTATTTCAAACTACACAATCAAATCTTTTATACACAACATTCAGTCCTACCCCATTGTTCCAGTGGACGGAGCCCTTGGTAGAAACTGGAGATTCAGCTTCTTCTATGAAAGTAATACGGCTTTCTTTGGCACGAAGGGGGGGAGTGATAGATCGGCCTGGAGAGGCAGAGGGAGTGGCCACAGGAGTGGGTCGTAAACTACTCCTCAGAATAGACTGTGGGGTGAAGGCTGAAAAAACCGGGCCTGATGCCAAAGCTCGAGCTCTCTAAAGAAACACCAAAAAAGATTTTATAAGAGACTGGTGATGACTTTATGCAGGATAACTTCAGAAGTACCAATGTCACGCTTCATGTCTGCGAGTTTTAAAAACACTGGGTTTCTCACCTTTACCACTTGTGGAGTTTGCAACAGATTAAGCTCAGGAGCTTTGCTGATGCTCCTTGGTCCAGCCCATGAGGTTATGGATCTTGAAGGATTGCTCGGCACATTGGAACCCTCTGGAGAATTCTGGGAAGATGGCTGCACAACCAAATCCAAAAGCCTGTTGACAAGCCAAGAGTTATTTGCTATAGTTGCTTTTGAGATTTATGACAAGAAACAAAATTCTAGTCTTCAGAGTGTTATACCTGGACATCCTCTTGGTTAGCATGTTGATAGGTGTTCCAACAAAAGGCTCGGGTAGATTTGGGGGTGGTGAATGCAGGCTTGACACTTGCATCTCTGACTCTCTAGGGCTACAAAGGAAATCCAGCAATAAAGCACACTTTACTATAAGATATAAGCAATGTTTATCATTTATAAACTGTGATGTTAAGAACACCACCTTTTGGCAGGGGATGACTCTGGAGTAGGATTCTTGCCAAGCCAAACTTCTTCAATTTTGGAGAGGACATTGTTAATGAAAGCTGCTCGGGTCATGACATTTTCAGATGCTGAACGTTTAGCTACGGTTGACAGAGGCTGGGGTCTTTTAACTAGAGGTGAGAAAATTGTATAAGTCAAATTCAAGACCATGCTCAAGTCCAGATCTTCACAAGACATTCATGAGCATAGGAAAATTATAAGTACCTTCTCGAAGTATGGTAGCCGGGTGTTGGTATGGTTTTGCTCGCTCAATGGCTAGTTTCCGTTGAACCCGAGGAAGAACTTTTCCATACTGGTTCAGAATGGAGTTCCTTGTGTTTGACCTTTCTTTCATCTTAGGATCCCGATCAGTCTGAATCCAAGTAATTGTAAGATTTGTATTTGTGTAAATAATTCAATTTCCTCTTAAGCAGTAAAATAAGATAGGTTATAATATGAATTCAAACATACTGCCAGGTTCATTTTGAGGGTCTGGTTGAGTTGAAGGGCAGGAACATAATTGGCCTGCTGGAGGTAGTGGACCATAAGCAGCTCCTGATTCTGGAAACCCCCAGAGCTTTGAAGGAATCGTTCCAAACACGCCTGGCAATTTAAATTTAATAAAATGCTTTAAGGATTATATGGTTAATGCAACTCCCTACAAGGAATTACAACAAAATATGTACCTGAGTGTGCTCTCAAAAAGCCAATATCTTAAACCCACCTTTTCTGCCAGTCCAAGAGGCAGTTTCAGCAGCTCTTTCATCAGACCCAGCTGCTGGCATGTCTCAAAGAGAAACCTCATCAACTCCTCCATGTTCAACCTATTACAGTGTTGCCTAAGCAACGCCCAAGCCTCCACAATACACCTGTCCATCAAAAACCATACCAAAGTAAGAGACTACAAAAGAACACACTGAAAACAATTGACTAATGAATCACACAATACTATATAAAGCCCAGATATTATTCTACCTGTTATAGAGCAGTACAGAAAGGGAAAGCTTGGCTTGGCTGGTAGACGACAGTGGAGGCTTCATCACGTGCAGGTATCGTAGAGCGATGTTGTGCTTCTGCTGGCACATTAAAGCCTGAAGGACACGCTCGTGTTGCCAGCTCCAGAGAGAGTGACTCGTGGATGGGTGCAACAGCAGCTCCAGAGAGCTCTGATGGGGGAAAATTGTCCATTAAACATGAGATTTCATAAAAATGAACTATTAGTAAAATAGTTTCAACCATATCTTATGTTATCTTATATCTCATAAACCAAGCCAAAAACGGTTTCTATAAAGATGACCTTCAGAAATACCTTAACAATGCAGCAGACAATTACATGGGCAAGAAAATAAGCAACTTGGCAGTTGGATACCTCATGATCATGATGATCCAGCAACCACAGGCCTTGTACTAGTTTTACTAAACCAATGGGAATAGCAAATGCTGTGGGAAACGACTCCACTGACGCCCCGCTTTTATTGGGAAATGAGTACATCACATCCAGTAGCAAATAAATAACCTACAAAGACTGAGTCAAGGAATAATCTTAACATGACTGATTGCAGTAAGAACCAAGTACATATATGCAATAGGATAAGACGCCAAAAAAGGATGCAATAGCATGTTTGGCAGACTCTTCAACATTTTCCAGGAGAAAAATATCAAGCAAGGCCTGTAAGGAAAAGAAACAGCAATTGAGCACAGCTGAGTTAATGTCCCTTCTTTAATACACATCTTAAAAGCTTGAACTTACATGAAGTGATGGGGGAGGATACTGTCCTGTTCCACCCTCATCCCTTTTCCAGAGTTCAATGAGGCGCTGCCCACACTGACTCACCAGTCCGTCAATCATGAGGCAGTCTGCACACCACTTATCCCTATTGCAGAGAAAACATGTATTATTTCATAGCTTAGTGACAAGAACTTGTTAAGGAAAAAAGCAGAAGTGACTAAGACATGTTGAAAGCCAGACTTAAACCTGCCACACCCACAAATCTGAAGCATGTGCTAAAGGCTATACCACACCTCCAACACATTCACTATATGAAAGACAGACACTCAATTTGACAAGCATGCCTGGTTCAGTGGTCAGACTTACTTGGCCAGTCTCTGCAGCTCTTCCCTTTGTCCAACGTAGTAGTTCTTTATAATAGAATGACTGTAAAAAGGTCTCGATAGTTGCAGCAAATCATCATCTGGAAAAAAGCATACATGAGTTTATTACATGCAGGAGATAAATCACAGTCGGAGTTAAACTTTGCACATGGTCATACCAGTGCCCTCTGGAAGGAGACCGGTACGGCAGAACCACAGAACCACCTGAGCATACTGGGAAATCAAACTAGACACCATGCATTTGTTCATGAGTCCAACCAACCCTGCAAAAAAAACACACATTAAATATTAGTTCTTTCATCTATCGACAGAGCTATACAAAAACAGATCGGTGTGTGAACTGTGTATACTCTGACACCTTTCTGTGTGAGTTCCTGAGCCTCATTAAGCAAACAGTGAAAGATTGTGCTGAGGTTTGCCAGCAAGCGTTGACTGTGCTGTAACAGCTGAAGTGTCTGTGGATCTGTGAAGTTTGTGGAGCTGTCAAAGAGTGGAGCACCTGGGCAAGGAAAAGGCATATGATTAAAACACGGTTCAATTCAGAATAAATCATAATAAACAGAAGTCAGATTGTGGAGGATAATTTACAGATTTCATCCAGCTCTTCCTTGGTACGCACAACCTTGTTCCAGGCCCAATCCAGAATATAGCGCAGATTGACAGCTGACCCTGGTTGCTCTGTGTGGCACAAATGTTCTAAACATATTAAGATTTATACGTTTGAAATTACTACTATATTCAGCCAATTTTTAATATTCTGAACATTCTTACCCTCAGTGGTCCACTGTTTAATACAGCTAGTGATAAATCCCAGTGAGCTTGTCTCCACCGCAGTGCACAAGATAGCATCAAGCTGCTCTTCCTGTAAAATCAAAACAGAAACCATGAGAAATGCTGTTAAAGCAGGTATACATCTAGTTATCTTAACCATTCGTCACCAACCTGTGAGAGGCTGGAAGGCTGAACATCAGCCAGACGAGAAGACAGGAGGCCAGACATGAGGCAGCGCGAATATCCATTAGTGATGCTGTCACCCAAACTTGGTGCCACCTTCCTCAAGTAACTCAGGGTCTGAGAAAGAGTAAGACTTTAATGGACGAGTTTAACAAAAACTCAGCATATAACATTAAACAAGTGACTAAAAACTAACCTCTTTCTGATGGCCAGAGCAAGTAAAGTGCACAATTCCAGCATTAAGCAAACAACTTCCATCTAGTAAGGAAACAGAAGTTTTATTATAAACAAATAATAATTCCATAAATAATCACGTTAAATAAAAAATTAACAAATGTCTTGCCGAAGTTGTAGGTGGTGGGATTAAAGAACTGTTCTGGTGGAGGGCAGGTGTAAGGCAGACCCCTGCTTAGACTCCGTTCATGTACCAGAATCTCCATCAAAGGACAGGGAGCGGTCATCTCTACCATAGAGTCAAGAGACCACACGGCCATATAAGGACAGTTCCTCAAAGACTCCCCCACCCTGAGCAAGAGACATAAAAATCAGAGCTTGCATTCACATACACGCACAAACATAAGGCTTATGAAAGTTTATTACAGGTTAAATCATTTGTTGCATGTCAAAAAGAAATCAAATTCACATCTTTAGGGTTCACTATACACACTCACCTCAGTGAATCTGGCATCTGAGCATGGTACCATCTGTTAATATCAAAAACTCCAATGAAAGTGGATGGCTGGCCTTGTCCGTAAGACTTAACTTGCCAGCAAAAGATTGATACGCTTGTATCAGGAGATGCCACTGAGGAAAAAACAAAAGCTTATAGAGAACACGACATCCACACACATTACTTGTACATTTAAAGGCTGCAGACACGTAACAAACCTTCGTTCACGCTATCGTCACGATCAGGATGGTGACGAAACTTCTCTATGGTCTGGCAGCCGATCAGACGAGTGTTACTCGCTGGAGCCCTAAGTGGAAATGCTATGCCATTCAGGTCCTGACTATAACGCTCCTCACAATACTCCAAACCCTGAGAGTTTACAAAACAAATCCAGTGAAAACATAACATGTGACTAGTATGATTTATTAAAACAGACATTAGAGAATTATTACTGTCTATTTAGCTTACCTCATAGATAATTTTTCCTGAAGCCAAGCACTTCCTCTCACCAAACGCCAGCTGTAACAAATGGAGGCTCACCACATCTCCCTCACTGGAATAATAATTTAAAAAGACAAACTGTAAGGTGTGCACTCAAAACCTAAATTATAAAAAATAATCAGCAGCAAACTTACTGATCCTGTGCAGACTGCACAGCCCACAAATAGCAGCAGTTCCGCGGGTCATTCTCTGGTTCCTGGAAGGTAAATGCATAGACGGGCACTCTGCCACCCTCTAGCAGAGAATGATATCTAGAAAGGTAAACATTAAGAGAAAAACGGTGTCATTTCCTGCATGAATACATTCAAATATAATTGCTCCTTCTTCCAGATTCTTTTTTAAAGAATGTAAAAGCATCACTCACTCTTTCTTGAGGGTCTTCATGTTCCAGAGTTGCAGGTAGCCATCAGAGAAGCCTACAGCTAGCTGGTTAGTCCGTTGGATATACTGCAAGACTGTCGCCCCTGTACCTGTGGGGCTGTTAAGCTGCAGACACAAGTGTCTGCCCTGTTGAACAGCACTCTCCCTGAACCGTGGAATCTCAGAGGGAGATTTATTAATCACTTCTAGATCTGTGCCAAAACACAACAAGATTTTTTAGGACAATTCCACTTACATGAAAGAAAAAACAGAAGTCCGTTGAAATTTTACCTGAGGCTTCCAGTTCACTCTGACTACAGGAGAGGTCATCCAGACAAAGGTCAACCAGCAGAACGTGACCGATGTCTGTTACCACAGCAGCCACTCCAAAGAACCAACGCAGGCTCTGATGGAGATGCTGGGTGCTAGCACTGGCCCCGCCATAGCTAACCAGGGGCTCAATTGCTGTGATCTGTATGAGAAAAGTGGATTAAAGCTTCCATAGTGTCTATGCAACAACAGATGTGTAATATTATTGCAAGAATATGAACACAAACTCTTAAAAACACTTTTCTCCCAATATACTGACACATAATAAACTTGTTCACACTTACCCTGCCTGGTATGACCACAGCCTTGACAACACGGGAGATGCCAAGATCATACAGGCACAACATACTGCCTTCAGTTTCCTCCAGACCCACGAGCAGCCCTGTTCGCTTCAGCCAACAGAAGTCCCGCACAGCCAACACTGTGGGAGGGTGCTCGGACACCCCGCTGAAGCGGTAAGCGGAGAAACGCTCGCCAGTAACTGCATGGACCACCTCCAACTGGGGCCCGCAAGCGAGCCAGGCCAGTCCACTCTTCCCTGGTCACAATAATTGTGGGAGGTGAATACCAAGATGAAAAGACATCTAACAATAATCTAACAACTAATTCAACGTAACTAGAGCTCAAACATGCAGCCAAGTGCCATTAAGGCAAAGCATCAGAGTACAACAACACTCACCGACAGTAAATTTTCCATGCAGTACAGAGTCCAGCGTAACTTCATCCTCTCCCAGAGCGTCGATCGTCACTTCTGGGAAGCGCAGCAAGCTGCTGGTGACTTGGGCTGCCAGGTCACGCATGCTTACTGAAGAGAGAAATGCTTAAAATGAATCCACCTACCGTGAGTAACCAACTACATTGCATTTTAATAGATAAATCTAAATAAATGCAACTTGCTGTATCCTAGTACAAACTCGTGATGAATATTGGCGAAAGGATTATGGACAAAAGGACTTTAACAAAACAGCTGTCAGAACATTTACACTTCCTGATGGACAGTTGCTGAACACACTTGCGCCGTCGCTGAACATGCAAATACAAACTCTCTTTATTTGTATCTATTGTTAATTTGTTTGTCTCGGTAACAACCAAAACAAAATATTACAAATCCTGTTATTGATTTGAAGAACAAGTTAAAAGCCAAAGCTTTTAGAAGCTATTATAGGTGCATATAACTTTTAGGAATCTTTTAGAAACTCCGGAATCTGAGGGTGCAAAAATTGCCTTTAAAGTTGTCCAAATGAAGTCCTTAGCATAGCATATTACTCACAAAAATAGTGTTTTGATATATTTACAATAGGAAATTTACAAAATATCTTCATGGAACATGATCTTTACTTCATATTGATTTTAGCATAAAAGAAAAATGGCTAATTTTGATGTATTTTTGGCTATTACTACAAATGTTCTCGTTCTACTTAAGACTGGTTTTGTGATCGAGGGTCACATATGTCAGTGCAAGCGGTTTTCAGTTTAGACAACTCCAACATTTATTTTAGTGTAGGACTAATAAGCTTAATCTAAAACCCATAATGTTATAACGTTTTGATCAAATTGTGTATTTGTAGCTTTGACGTTTACAGACTTCAAGATGTGTGGTTTAAGTGTGATAACAACATGTTAACAAACATTCATAATCTCACTTGTAAACTTAGTCGAAAGTCAAAACATCACGATAATGGCTTAAGTAAAAAAAGATTTTGCACATCTTTCCCTAGCAGAATAATTTATTTGAGATCAACAACTAAATTTGTACCTATCAAATATACATTTTTATAGCAGAAATGACCTGACCACTAGTACAAATAGTAAAAGTAGTAATTTATTACTAGTACAAACAAATAAGTAGTATCTGAAATTATGCAATTATTTGCATTATTTACACATTGTTGATAGAATTAAAACATTGTTTTTGAGGACCAGTTGATTTTTACAAGTGGAAATGTGATTACTCGAATTAATTTCCGGCAGTAATATCTACAATGTTGAATAATTGTGTTTTTAATGGTTTAATATCTGTGTTGTTTGTCATGAATTCATATGTTGCAAGTGAACACATGACACCAGCCTGCAAACACACAACTGGCCATCGAATGCAAACACATGCAGCCGCCTATAGGACCCAACCATGTGCCCGCGCATCAAACGTCCCACCCATGCGCGAGATTCACGTGGAAAAACAGCAAACTGGCACTTCTACAAACTCAAGACGTTTTGACACGGCCTAACCTAGAGAAAAAAACGTAACACTTTGCACAGTTACGCACGATCATAACACGCAATGTATTATTTTAAACCCTTGGTAGACAACTGACCGAATGTATTCAAAAACCATTCAAATTAGAAGACACATGCTAGCCGTTTTCTCGAAACTGCTCCAACACATTTGCAAACAACAACAAAAATACAAATATACACTGTTTTAGTTGTCGTCACTAAAATATAGTTTACATACAACACAGAGTAACTGACTATTCAGCATTTGCCTTAATGTTTCTGTTTCTAGCAGCACCGCTAGCTGCCAAATAATACCGTTAATGTCAACAAAAACAAATCTGTAAAAACGCAAATTATACACGACCAATTAATCTACAACCCCATCGTGTTGTGCTGTTAAAGGGAGTTAAATATAACATAACTACTATGTTTTAAGTGAGTTAGTTTATCCCTCGCAGGTTCTTACCATGAGATTAGCATAGCCACACAGGCTAACGGTCAACGTACGAGACTGACCCAAAACAGATTTGAACACCGATTAAGACACTTGGATTAGTAAAAAATTGTATTGAAGTACAGAAACATTTACAGTTGATTAGACTAATGCATTTCAACACTCTTATATGATCTACATATTTTAAAATATTACCAGGCAACAGATTTTACCTGGGCAACGATGACGGCCCTCAAGAAAACTAGATATACTTCAAAAACGACTCGCGTGGGAACTCTTTCCCGGTCATAATCCGGGTTCAATTCGCACGGATAATCTCGTATGGCCTGTACTTCCTAAACCCGTGAACACAACCGAAGAGACAACTTTGATTTCTAGTGAGTTAAACGTATTAACTGCCGCCTACTGCTACTCAAACGCAGGCGCCATTTCCACAGCGCTGCAGAAGAACTACTGCGCATTCATCAGCTCCTGCCAAATCACGCGTCACACACAATATCGCGAAATTTGGTTTGCGCGTGTCCTTGAGCAAGGAAATTAAACAGGTTTTTAATACCCTGCGTTTGATCAAGGATTTCGTCTTTGTTATTGACGTCGCTTATTAAAAGATATGAATTTGTCTGTAGAATCCTAATTACTAGATCAAATCTGAGCAAATGCTATTTTCTTCTGTGATTACGTTTGTCTTTGCTTATTATGAGATCCAGGGCAAAAATAATATTCACTTTATATTCACAAATTATTTAAATATAATAAATTGTATTAAACATATGTTTATTAGTTCATATGATTTTTTATTATAATACAATTAGGAACATATTAAATTACTTTAAATGACTGTATAGCATATAAAGGACTACCTCATCTTAATTATTTAGGTAAGGTCATATTCATAAAATTGTGTTCCACTTGTAAAATAATTATTAGCATAATAGCAGATTTCTAGTGAACAATTACATTCTTGACCACTAGCTGTCAGTGTAATCTGCAAACAACAGCACTTAATAATAAGCAATATTGCAGTTGTTACTGCAAAAAGGGTATTAACAAATACCATGGTATTGGCATATTTTTATTGGACATGGTGCCGTATTCAGTATAATAGTTTGAAATGAATTACATCATCAATTATAACATAAATGAACTTGATGTCGAGGCTTATTTATCTAAATGTAATTCATTTACTTATTATAAACTACTTTTTTCAATTCAAAATTGTCATTTTATTAGATTGTAACAGTAAAAGGTTAAAAAGAGTGTGTCATGTCATTCTGTCATGTTTTATCTATCTCTCACACACACTCTCTCTCCTTTTTAGTCTCTCTCTCTCTCTCTCTCTCTCTCTCTCTCTCTCTCTCTCTCTCTCTCTCTCTCTCTCATGTTCCCTGTGCTCTTAGTGCCCACTTCATGCTAAGATTGAGCTAAGGTTATGCAATTTCCCTCCCCCCACACTCATCCTCGCTCTTCCCCATCACTGCATTGTCAAACAGAATAAATGAACTCTTTCAATCCTGTGAAGGTTGCTTTAATATGTATCATTGCTGTGTGTTATGTTAAGCTTTACAATGGACTACACAAGTGTTTATGTATTTAAAATGTATAAATGCATTCAGACCCAGTGAGTCAGAGAACCCCCAGAGAAGCTGTCAGCATATGTTAATGAGTTCTGGCGAGATGCTTAAGATATGGCTATAGAACCATGAATAAGGAAGGTTGAATGTAAAGGGGGATGAAGAGGGAGCTGATGAAGAGGTGGGCTGGAAGAGACTAAGCGTTGAGATAAAGAACAGCCCAGCGGAGGATTCACTACAGAGCTGTGACTCAGAAAAGGGGGCGGTGAGAGTGGGTGTCAATCGCTGAATAATGATTCTGTTCAATTGGCACCTGCACGGCGATGAGCAAATTATGTATCAAAGAACTGTCACATCTCATCTGCTTCAGATGCTCAATAGGGGTTTTTCTTGGAGGTGAAGTTCATTAAAACTTCTTGTATAAATGGTACTCTTCAAGTCATTTCATAAGGGTCTTAAATAGATTTATTACTCATTTGGATTATCATACTTGTTTGACCTCATACGTTATCAGCATCTGCTTAATATATGTTTTTTAATCTATATCAATGTACATCTGTAAGGAATAAATGTATGTGTGCAAAAAGTATTTTTTTTAAATTAACAGGTGTTGACCGGCTCATATGCTGGGGGAACAAATAGAAAAGCACCAAATCAATTCTGAAAGGCATAAAATTCTTACTTGTCTCATAAAAATAATAAAATCCCGATGCTCTGAGACTGCTGTCACATTATTTTATTTGAAATGTCTTAATCTGAAAAGAATACAAATCATAATGTAATCTCAATATACATTTCTCCAGCTTGTTATTCATAATGGCAGCTGGTTTTATTAAATACAATCATTTCTCAACACCTATTTACATGTGCCTGTGTACATCCATGTAAGCGTGTATTAAACTACAGCGTGTTTGTGTACTTGTGCATTTCAGCATTTGGATGTGATTAGTGACGTTGCCAGGCATAATCCATCTAAAGCCTCTGGTTCAGAGAAGATCTCTGCTAGTACAACACAGACATTCTAACACTCTTGTATTAGGAGCGAATGTTTGCTATTGTCTCTATTCTTAAATTTGATATCAAATCAATTACAGCAGCACATTAACAGATAAGGAAAACAACAGATTGAGGTTTGTTTAGTTTTTATTGGCATTTTCTTTTACTGTAGATTTTACAAGACGGACACATTTTGCAGATGTGCATAAATAAAAAGTGTGGCACTATTGTGATATTGCAAAACCGCGATACTGTGAACTGAACGCATGTACTGACCATCATGCCCATGCCGTACGGTATGTCTACACGTCGGGTAATAAGTTCAAGTGACACGTCGAATTTATACATCACCACTTCAGGTGGAAAAATCAGTACTGCACACTGTCTAAAGGTGACAGATACAAAATGGCAGGCTACAATAAGCAATCCATCCACGTGATCCCCTGCACCTCACCGTCTAATACTTCTCCTGTCATCAGAGTATGAAGCATGGCTTATGTAGAATAAAACACAGAGCATGGACACATGGATGACTAAAAACCGTTAAGAATTTTTATCCCAAAAATGTGTATATATTAAATAAATAAATATACACTTAAAAAACATAAACAAAAGAAACTTCACGTGTGAGCTCTATAGCCATCAAATATGCACTTTGTACATTTAACCTTTGGAGAAAAAGATACAGAGTAAATGTGATCATTTACTAGACTATCAGTTTAGACAGACACAGAACGACACTTCCTAGATAGAGCGTTAAGGGGCTGACAAGTGCACATGTGCGAACCGGAGGGGTGAATACCGTGGTGACAGCACATGTGCACTTTTGCAGGTACAGCGGGGAGGGAAAAGGAAGCCAAAACACTTTTTGAGAGCATTTAGCCACTGCCCAACATCTTTGTGGCGCGTTGGTTGGCTTCGTCGATCCTGGTTTTGTTGGAATCGGCCTGAAAGACAAAGATACCAGATTGTTAAACCGGTAAAGCTTGTCAACGTTCTTCTATCTCTTGTATTAGGAGATACATGTAATTGAAATCCCATGATCTTACCATGTCCATAATCCTGTCGATTTGACGGTTCTGGGTGTCGATCTCATTGCCCATATCGAGAGCCATGTGGCGGAGGTTACCGATGATGCTTCCCACCTGTTCCAAATTCTCATCCATTTCATTCTCTCGTGCATCATTCGTTACCCTGAGAATACCAAAAAACAAAACCAGTCAAAACTGGTTTATTACAAACATTACTCATACAACCTTCTCAGTGAAGTCTGTCTAGATTAGCACAACTAGGACACAGACCATTAAGTTGTGTGCTTGTGAACCGACAGGATATTTTGAGAAATCGGAGAAACATCAGCACAACGGTTTCAAGACTGAAGTTACAGTCTGGCACAGAGCGGATATCCGGCTTCAACAGACAACTATAGAGTTCATTATGAGTCAGAGATGACCGAGGCTGGTATACAAGTCAAGATGCAAACATCAACAATACAATTACGGATTGACAGCTGAATTTATTTATTCATTCATTCTCATGTCATTCAAAACTTCTATGACTCTTTCTTCTGTGGAACACAAAAGACATTTTGAGAAATGTCCATACAATGGAAGTCTATGGGAGTCAATGTTGATTGGTTACCAATGTTCTATATGAATATTATTAATATATTGAATTATCTGTAAATTATAGGTGGACAACAACATTAGGGTGAATAAATATTGTCAGAAGTAGCTTTTTCTCGCTTGAAGACCACACTCCCCCCCACAGGCCGATCCATAAACATGCTTCATTGAATGATATATTCACCATCATTTCTTAAAAGTAACTGACCTGCGGATGAATCCTCCACTGATGGCCATTTGCTCACGTTCATCGACCACACGTGCTGGCTGACTGGACACCACCCCATCCTGATTATTACCCCAGGCCTGTCCACCACCTTTCAGCCTGAACGGCCACAGGAAGTGAGAGAAGATGAGCACTAGAATGCTATTACATGGCTCTCACACTAAAAGCACTAAACTTACACTTAAGGGGAATGACATGTAGATATATTACGCTTAAAACAGGATATGGGTGGGGGGGTTATCTGCATGTTATGGAGTTACACGTAGTAAATGTGATCATGAATAAATGAACAAACACACTAGTGTATGTGCTTCCTGTGAGGAGCATCACAACTAGATTTAACACACACAGCACAGTGAGTGGGTCACGATAGACAATTCATGTGGATGGAAAGTTAAAGAGGAAAATTACACCAACAATACAGTTTACAAGGTGATTTGATTTTTTTAAATTAGTGTACAAAACAATAGAATGTGTTTATAAAACAGTTCAATACGGTTAAAAATCAATAGAAAAGCATTAAACATAATGTGACATGCATTACATCAGGCAGGGAAGGAGTGTTGTTTTATAGTAACAATACACAACAAGGTCAAGGTCAAAAGCTTTGTACACACCAAATTCAGATTCAGATCAAATATCATCTTTGACTTTTTGTTGTTTTACAAATCTGATTTTTTGTTCAGACAGTGTAGTCAATATCTGGTGTAGTAAACACAATGTCAAGACACTTTCTTGTACAAAATCCCTTGGACATTCTTTATGAATTGTCCGCCCCTTCCCAATGGCCCAAAGAATAAAAACAAAACAATGCCTAAAGAGTAAAATATGAACAAAAATAAATGAATTAGGACACAGCTGAAGTCACAACCGTGTAAACTTTCCTACATGTAAAAATCAAGAGTGAAGAAAAACAATCACGAAATCCAACCCAAAATGAAACATAAAAAAAGGGTTTTAAAGAATGTGGCCTCATTGTGGTAAAGATCAAAAGACTACAAATAGATAAAAAATCAGATTTTTGCATCCTGTCTGAACAAAGCTTTAGTTCAAAGCAAATCTCTAATGCAGGTGCTTTCCTATGTGCTATTACATGATATTTCAACCTTTTATGTAAACTAGGAATGGTTTTTATTTTATTCTCCCTACCTTTGTGACTACAGGAGCTGACACACTATATTCTGACTATAGGCAGTAAGATCTAGCAAGACCTTAATTCTTTCTGACACACACTCAGGTGTGTGTGTGAGTGTAACATAGAAGTTCAAAGGAACACTCTAAAAACAAATCCGTAAAAATATGGCACAATATACTGTATTATTATGAAGAAACTTTCCGTATTCATTTTTTACAGTTGTTTTACCTGTATTTTGCACCGCATTAAATTACATTTTAGCATTAACGGAAATGTCTGTAAAATAAAGGAAAATGTACTGATAATTTTCTGCCAATACTTTATCTGTTTTTTTACAGATTTTTGTTTTTAGATTCTAAATCCTTGCTTAATTCATCTGCCAGTTTTAAAGTCAACATGAAATACTGTTATGACATCAAAATATAATAACTTGCTTTGCCTTTAACTTGGTATCACCAAAGTGTCTTATTTTTAATCACCTGTCAATCATTGATACAATAAATAAGTAGATAACAATAGAATCAAGACCTCATTCAATATTCTGTTTCACTTGGAAACATGTCTCCACATTACAGAACTTAAATAATTGCTGAAGCTTTTAAAAGGAAAACACTATCAGTGCATTTACGGTTTGTGTTGAACTTTGAATACTTTAACCCCAAATACACAAAAGGAATAATAAACTACCCAACACTTAACAATCATAAATACTTCATCAAACAACTGGCGTTCGGCGCTGCTCATATTACCTTCGATGACACACTTACACTTCTGAACATTTTAGCCAGTGACAGTTGCTTACATGAGTATTTATGGAGCGCCTGCACCATTATGCAAGATCTGATCACACGGCATAACATTAACATAATATTTGCACATCATGGAACACAGAAAAATGAGAACCAGATATGTTTGTCCCTGCTTGAATACTATTACTTAAATGAATGCATTTGTGGAAGGAAAGTCACATCTGCACCTCAAAAAAAGCGAGACTTTCATGCGCTGCCTTTTAAGGAGCCCGTACAAAAAACAGATCTGCTATCAGTTATATATAAAATGGTCCACATAGTTAGTTGAAAGTGTGCAAAACGCTAGCGTTTCATAAAGTAGCACATGCATATGAAGCAGGCACTTAACATTTTAAACCAACAAGAGCAGATCAGTGAAGCATAGAGCCCAGCGTAGCGGCAGAGAGCGGGGCCTAGATCTATAACTATAGATGTGCTTAACCAATGGCCTTGCATGCCTCCAGCTATCTCTACCACCATCCCCATGCACACAGGAGCGGTCCAGGCAGAGTGCAACGGGGGGAGGAAGTCGCGGCTACGGAGCGGGCAAGCGTGCAAACTGGTCATTGTGCTTTTCCTATTGGTCAGGCAGGCAAGCAGGCAGGCAGGCGACAGGCATCACCTACTTGTTACATGGACACGGGCAAAGCCCACAGAGATTTCCTAGATCCGTCAAATTCTTTTCTGCTTCTTTCATGTCCTTATTGATTTGATCCATTCCCTCTTCGATACGCTCCAGTTGCTCTGAGTTAAACATTAGTCAATTATGACCCCCAAGAAATAAAGAATGCGGAAAAGGAAATGGAGAGAGAGAAAAGGAAAAGGCGGAGAGGAGGAAAAGGGGACAAAAAAAAAGAGAAAGACTTGAAACATTCACGTGACAACAGACAGTCAGACAGCAGCACGCGGGTGAAGCCCTCGGCGCTTCACCGGTACCTACTTGTCGCAGGGACATACAAGTCCACAGCATTTGCCTACATCTTTTAAACTTTTCTCTGCCTCCATCATGTCTTTGTTGATATGGTTCATGCCATCTTCAACACGCTCGAGTTGCTCTGGTCAGGACAAAGGGGTGACAGCAATGAAATGAGATTTTGCATCCTGGCAGACAAACAGTGATGACAACATGTGATCTGAGCTGTCTATGTAAATGTGAGACATTTGTGATGTGATGTGATGGGCTGGTTAGGTTGGGTAAAGTTAGGTAATGTGATGTGGAGAACATGAGGTATTGAGAAAAAACAAAAACATTTGCAAATATGAGTGCTTTTAATCTAAATGCATAGCAATAAAATGAATTACATAAGTACTTGGATTATTTTTGACAGTGTGACAATGCATTGACAAATTAAGCAATAGTTAAACATTGAGATCAATGATGATAATAATCAATAATGCCTGTTTGTACAGAACTAAAGAACAACAAGCAGATTCTAATATACCGAAATCTGTATGTTTATGAATATGTGCATATAATGAGCAAATGCTGAGAATGTGAGAAACAGAAGAAATACAGATTAAATATGATACAGTTTTTGAATTTGATATGGGCTTTGATGGGCAAATTAGGAAAAATGGAAATGTTCGATTATAAATGGACTGAGATGAAAAACAGACATGGGAAACATTCCTCTAGGGCTTTAAAACACAGTAAAATCCCTGGGGGTATAAAACAGATGTTGTTATTAAAAATGCATGAAAATCATCTTCCTTTATTAAAGCTGGTCCTTTTAACTGGTTTAAACACACGTGACAGGGCCCAGTGTGAGGTTGTCACGTTCTCCATACAACAAGCCAAACAGATAATTGGTCTTTTCCACTAATTCCCATGAGTTGTGTGCCTGGGAATAAAGGCCTGAGAGACTTGTGTCTTCATTGGCTGACAGTGACACCGAGAATTTCGCTCTTTTATATTTGAGAATAACATCAGAGCTGAGTCACTACTGAGCTCACAAAGAGCCTGGATCATCCACTGAGCCTCATCCATCCATTCCATTACAATCTCTAACATAAAGGCAAATACAGGCATCTGCAGGAAACCAGGATGGCCGAGTGGTTAAGGCGTTGGACTTAAGATCCAATGGACATATGTCCTCGTGGGTTCAAACCCCACTCCTGGTATAGTTTAGTAAATAAATAAATGGCTTAAATAGGAAAAACTATTATTACAATGGATGTATATCCTCATGGGGTCAAACCCCACTCCTGTGGTCTATATCACCAAGCTGGTTTGGGTTTTAACCCAGGTAAATTTGTGTTTAGTTTGAGCATACTCTGAGTTTTCGGACTCAAGAAGGTGGGTTGGTTCTGAGCGGGTTTCGTATAGCTGACGCAGTGAAGCCACTCCCCTTGTATCTCGCTCCAAATGAATTTAAATGTTTAAAGTGTTAAGATGTTAGAGGGAAATTTTTGTCGCTAATTGTTTATTTTATTTATATTTTATTGATGATAATGATGTATAGTTCATATAACTCATATAATTATTACGAGTTGATAAATAATAATCAAACACTAATAAATGAAGCATTTAAATTAATATAACTATATACTGTATGTACAATTACAAGCTTTAGTATATAAAGCTTTTTAAAGCATACGTGTTTTCACTTGACCTTTTTGTAAACCTATATAAAATATTCAACTCTGGATCAAAAAATGCTTATCTTTGTCTGAAAATGTCAGAAAACTGGATGCATCAATATACCAGCATCAATATACCAACATCAACCAGGATGGCCGAGTGGTTAAGGCGTTGGACTTAAGATCCAATGGATGTATGTCCTCGTGGGTTCAAACCCCACTCCTGGTAGTTTAATAGAGAATGAACAAGTATAGCCTCCTTTATAATAGATTTACAAAACGCTTATCTTTGTCTGAAAATGTCAGAAAACATGATGCATCAATATACCAACATCAACCAGGATGGCCGAGTGGTTAAGGCGTTGGACTTAAGATCCAATGGACGTATGTCCTCGTGGGTTCGAACCCCACTCCTGGTATAGTTGAGACATGGCTTGGTACTATTGTATATAAAGATCTTAAATAGATTAAGAAAAACTACCAGTATACAGACATAAAAGCTAATGTGAACAACCAGGATGGCTGAGTGGGGCCGATGAATGTATGTCCTGGTGAGTTTAAACCCCACTCCTGGTGACATAAAATGACACCAAGTAATAAAACAAACCATTATAGCTTCCTTTATAACAGAGTTTAGTTATTAACACTGTGAGTTGTTGGCTCAACCCCCTTAAGAGATGATTAATGTCCTAAACATAACTCCAAAAAAGGGGAAAATATGGAAGTAATACAACATCATGTAGTGTTTTTGTCTATATAATGAAGTGTTAGCTTGAAATACAAGAGGTCTCCTTAGCTCCAGGAGAATGTTTTCAGCATCAATCAGAGCACAGCTGTATGTAGGGAATGTTATTATTATTTTGCTCTTAAACTGGAGGCAGAAAGGTGGCGGGGTCATTTAAGGCAGGTAATGGATTGTCCTAAGGCAGTCTGAGGAACACAACATCCATAATTTAACCAGATGCAATGAAAGACTGTATGTTGCTTTGACAGAATAATTAAAATTTCTCCTCCCCGTAGAAAGAAATTCCACACTTCTGATTATTCACATTAAACCGAATAAAGCCTCAAGCATCGTAAGGCCTTAATTTATCAATAGCGATGTGACAGTGTTTCTATTACACGACTCACGTCGTTGATAAATCAATTATTGTTTTATTGCTCATGGAAATGAAGGCTACGGTGTTTGTGGAATGAAGTAGGTTCATTATCCAAGATTTGTAATAGTAATGAGTGTTAACAGGAAAGTCTTTTCCCCCAGGGATTGTACACAGATATATTTCATCTGGTGAAAAGGAGAGTTGTTTGTCGTTACCAGCAACATCGATCGTTCAGTTTACCTCTCATAGCTTCACTTTTGACATGATAGCTGGCTATTAAGTTCATAAATGCATATTAAATTTATCATTATGCCCAGAATAGTAAAGAATCTGTTAAATAGATCCTCTGGCAAAGCATTATGGGTAACCATTGCACTATAATGGCCAGCATGATCATGTTAATATTTTAAGAGATGGCTTATTTGTAGGAATTCAAATGATGTAAATCATACAAAAACGTATGATTATTATAAAAAATAAATAAGAAAGAGTCTCAAACATAGCGGTCACGGGTGCGTAAGCAAATCGTACCAAAGCATACAAATCATACATCCGAATTAGCCACCTCGTAAAATAGTTATGAATTGCCAACACAGGTTGTGTTGTAAAGGATTTACTAAATATATCACCATCTCATTGCACTGTAACTTACCTCCCTGTTCATCCAGCATAACCAAAGTTCTGATTCCAGCATCTTTACTCTATTCCATCAAAATCGGCAAAGAGGGAAGAAAGGAAATAACAAGCGAATAAGATAAGCGCACAGGTGGATGGAAATGAGATTTTCACAGATGTAGGTCAGATTAAGATGAGAAAAGACTAGCAGGAAATAAAAGCGGAAAGATTAGAGCGGAAAGATTATATTTTTCAAAGGTGCTTTGTTTGGCATGGAATTATAAAAAGGCAATAAAGTGGCAGGCGGCGCTGAACTAAATTTAGTGTAGACCTGTAAACAGAGCGCTGGGATGTGGTTTTATGGGTATGCGTGAGGAATATGGCGAGTCGTTCTCTGAGGCACACGCAGGATCTACTGACCTAAATAGAACAGCTGATTTTCTCTTGCAAATCCCACATCGTCTCATTATTTTAACATGCGTCAAGCCGTGCTGTGCTATGCTGTGATAGTGGCGAGTATACCTTTGGGAATCTATTTATATGCAGTTGAACAGTTCATAAAGGCAAATATGTGAACATTAGTTCATGTTTAGTCTTGTTGTGTTGTAATGAAAACATGTGCATCTACTCAACATTTAAATAAAGAGACAAAATATCATAATGTGTCTTGGATATCAGTTATGTAGCAGAGGTTACTCTAGACATTTCCTGAAAACACAGCACAAGATTATTGCTCATTTTCTGTCTTGTGTGTCGACTGCCCTATCAGTAACACAGATGGAGTTTCTCTGAAATCATTATTGATTTTTATTACAGATCGGAAACTCGCTGTCTCTATTTCTGACCTTCAGCGGCCAAGAAAACAAGCAGTGCGGGAACTCTTTTTATGGCAACAGACGGTTTCATCAGACGCACGCGCCTGGTGCGAAGTTAACTTCCGGTCTGTGTTTGTTGATCGGTCTGGCTAGTGGCTAATAATATAACTATTCATATTTTATTTAATTTTTAGATTGGATTAGATTAGATTCAACTTTATTGTCATTACACATGTACAAGTACAAGGCAACGAAATTTAATTTATATTAATATTAATTTATATTAATATTTTATTGCATAATAATTGTATTAAATAAACAACTTGTTGAATGGGTTGTGTAATTTAAGTTTAGTCAAGTAACGGTTCTTCTACTGGTGACCCAAAATAATACTGACTAGACATACTTTTAACTTGCAGAGACTTTTTTCTTTGCAGATGTGTACCGGAAATTAAGTTTGGGCCTCAAAAGTGTGCACGCGCAGTCACATTTGTTTATATTGTTGCTTTGAAACCGTCTATACCTGTTTTTGTCAGTAGGGTTTATAAAACTGGAAATGATACACTGATGTACATGTATTTATCTTACCTCCTCGACCAGCTGCAGCATGCGCCGAGTACTTTCCAAAGACTGTAGAGAGAAAAATATTCATATTCATATTAAAGCACTTGATAATATAAGCAGTGTTTAAGTTAATATATTGATTATTATCCTGCTTACGTGCTAGTGTTCATGAATTGTAAGAGCACTAGGGTTGGTACGGTTCATAATGTCAGATTAGACACTGTGTTACAAACGACTGAATGAAGAGCAACGTTTGCACCCCCCTCTTCCTTCCTGTTCTTTCAAAAGAAAGCTCAAGATAGCATTATCCACTCATGAATATTTAATGTTCTCTCAATCCAGCGTGTATATCTGAGCTCACGAAATATGACTGAGCAGCACCACAGGACGCTGGATAGCCGACTGACATTAAAGATCATTATTCTGCTTTTGATTTTCCTCTCAGAGAGCCGCTATCAAGAGTCATTCCATATATCACATGCAACCATATATAATCTTGCCATAACAAGGTTTTCAAGGTGAAATTTGTCATTTTCAATGTTACTTTCCTCCATTCCAGGTTAAAGCACGAAGAAAAATACAAGCAAACAACTGTGGGTTTGTAGGTTGGCTTCATAGAGCTCAGTGGTTAGAGCATGGTGCTAGCAATGCCGAGGTCATGGGTTTGATCCCAGGGATTGCACATACTCTGAAATAATGTAAGTCGCTTTGGATGAAAGCGTCCTCCAAATGCAATGACTAGTTAAGTCAACAAACAGCAGCTTCATCAGATAGTCTTGTATATCAAAGATAATCCATAAGAAATAATCACAGATGAGATCTGTTTAATATCTCAATGATTTCTTCTAGACATCAAAGAGATTAAATAGAGAACAAATAACAGTTTTTGCTTAGATTTTTTGCATATCAGATATTTCGCCTGAGGAAAATGACCCAGACATCTCAAATGTTCCATTATAGTATTAGAAGAGATCTCACAATGTCATGAATTGAGCTTAGATTTGTCAAATCTGCAATCGAATGAAATATTACTGAAGATTTCAATATGAACTCTCAATATTTTTCATCAAATGTACCCAAATCCAGATTATTTGAACTCTAAAACATTCATTTTAGAAGAAAAATCTGCTGAAAGTGCAGAATGATGTCATAAAAATCGTTGATCCATTTTGGTGGAAGAGAGACTGTAAATTTTAAATGCATACATTTTCTAAAGGTGAATTTTGTCAATGTTTTGTAGCACACTATAGATATCCTTAATATTCTTAATCCTAATTTATACTAAAAGCTAAAACAATTTAAAATTGATTTCGGACTTTAGATGAAACACAAATGAGAACTCTATCACATCTCCCGAGTTGTAAAAGAGCAATACATTTTTCCTCTGGGAAGTGCTCCAGTTTAAATCCATTTGTCCATTTGCATAACTCCAAATCGAAGCAATCACAAATGATGTGAAACTACAGTGCTGTGTTGGCAGAGGAATTTTTAAAAAACATAGAAGACACACATCACCCCTAAACCAGCGTTAAAAAAAAAAAAGATGAAAGATCAGTCACAAATCCAGCAGTCATGTGTAGAAATGTCCAAAATGCATCAAAATTCTTGTCATCAATCAACTTCAGATGTACCTAAGTTAAACCCACACAAGGTGCTGTGTGTTTATCAGTTCTGATTGTTTCTGCAGGAGACCGGTGTGATTAAAGGTCTATCAAAGCCAGTGCAGAAACCCCACAGGGCAGGTGCTGGGAGGGCTGTGACAGTCTGAAATAAGAAGCACTCACTGACAGCCGCTGCTTCTGCCTGGTAACCAGACAACCTCCTCTGCTCCATAACAAATAGATGAGCAGTCTTAATATAGAGTGACTTCTCTTTGCACAAAACACATTTATTCAGAATTCTCCGGAGCTTCTGTCTCGTACTAAAAGTCTATTAATTCACAGTCTGCTCATTTCCTGGTCTCCTTCATCCTGGGACGAGTCTATTTATACGTGTTGCAGTCATGTTAAGTGTTTATTTTTAGGCCGGCATCTCCCACGGATGGGCGAAGGTGCTCTTACCTCATCGCCCAGCTGATCGGCTCTGGCCTGCATGTCGGACAACTCATTGCGCATATCGGATTCGTCCGCCATGGCTGATGGAAAGATGAGGTGCTCGCCTCTGAACAAGAAGTGTAGCTCTTACTTTGAGGCCTGGAAAAGAGAAAAAGATGTTTTGTGTTTGATTTAGGCCATGTCAATAAAGGCATATGGGCAGAAAGTGTAACAGCACACAAAAATGTTCAACAACGTTAAATGAACATACTGAGTTATAAGTGAATATAAAGTGTTACTCTGACACTTTATGTAAATACATATTATTATATTTTCTTGGTCTTAAACATGTACAGTACACAGTTGTAATATACAGTACTTACTATGCACACTTGCACATAACTAAACTGCAGCTTTGTATATTATTATATTTTTATCCATATTTATTTTATATTCTTTTCTATTTCTTGTGTTATGTGTATACTGTGTGTTTAAGAGCTCCTGTAACCAGAACGAATTTCTTGTGTTTGCACACTTGGTGAATAAAGCTTATTCTGATTCAGATTCTGAATCAAAAAGCAACCAAGCAGTGCAAATGAGCATTTATGAATTTAATTTATATTTGAAAACAATAAACAGACAAGTAATGTGTGGCAGTCGATATCAATTTTCTCATAAATTGACTCATCAATTCTGAAAGGTAAGAACTCGGGTTCTTCAAAGCTCAAAGCAAGTAAAGGTCTCCTTGAGGGTGTGCATTTTAAATCCCATTATTGGAAAAAAACTGAAAGAAAATGTCAACATGCAAGATGGAAAATGTCCTATTTAACCCATTATATCACACAATAGTTTGTATATGTAATCTTTATCTTTCATTTTACCGTTTCCCATCATCCATCTGACCACAGAGTTTTTTTGAAGAGTTTACATTGTTGTGATGCATATGTCACAACCATCTGCATCAAGAGTCTTGGCTCCATTTATAAACGCCACACCGTGTGCATTGATTTTTGTATTCTTTGCACTTAAAATCAAACACATGGTAAATGATCCAGGTATGATTTTATAATCTAGTGTGAATGCAGAAAGACATCATGTAGCAAGTCATGCTGGCTCCAACATGGCAACGCTGTGTCTGTGCCAAAGAACCCAGCACTGGCGTGATTCCCTAACATTCCTCATCTTATGGCACGGAGGATGTCTGATCTGCCAACTGTTTATCATCGAACAAACTAATCGGAGATTTTCAGAATGTGTCAAGAGCTGCAACAGCACGCCAAATGTATTTTTTACACGCAGGCAGTAAAGATTACATATACATTGCATTTATGCATTCTGCAGAAGTTTAAAAAGACAAGAGGGTGAGTAAATGATGAAAGAATTTTTATTTTGGGGTTAACTATCCCTTTAATATAACATATGTTATTCAGGATTATACAGTACAATATTGACAACACCACCATTCCATGCAATGTTACTTTAATTTAATGTGCATTAACAGATTTAAGTTGGCATCAAGTCAAGTAAATATATCCTGCCAGGAAGTGCCGCTGGTGCTCCCTGTCATTAAGCATTTCTCCTGTGCCAACTGGAAAAGGCGGCAGACCTCTTGTACTCCAGCTTCCCACCGGCTGCTATATATCTCTCTACACCATTAATGGTGAAAGGTCCATAAAAACATGAGCAATTTCTTTTTATTTATTGTAAGACAATTAGATTAGCTATAAAATCATTTTTACACAGGCTGATGTCTGGAGATCTTTAGCATGGGGCTTGTCCTCCAACCCAGCAGTCCTCAATCCCAAATGAACAATTACACCAACATTTATTCAAAGGCAAATTAATGTCACAAAATAAATGTTTATTAATTTATGTCTTCATAGGCAGAGAATACAGTGGCATTTTTATTTTATTTTTAGTTGACTGCGGAAGCATTGTTTCCAATTCACAGTCACACAGATTAAAATAAGGATCCTAAATAATTAAATGATTTCTTTGAAGACAAACAGACAAACACAAACTCCTCATCTCAGCCTACGTGAGATTAAACTAAATATGTACCACTTTATGAGCACATTTTAATGAAAGTCACTGCTCAGAGAAAACTCATATTGGATGATCTGTGAAGCTTGAAGTCTGAATGAGCCGCTGCAAGAGAATCAACCTCGCACCACCCTGAAGACAATCCGCACGTCTCACACTTTCTCTTTCACACTAGAAATGCACTGCCTCAAAATTGATGATGCCAATTATATTTGTTAGAAAGAAATATAAGCACACCTATATAAGCCTTATAGATAAATGTATACGAGAGAGGACGTAAAGATATGCTGACAGATATGCGGTCAACGTATGATTTATAGTATGAAAATTTCCCAGAAACAAATCTACTAAATTGAAAAGTGCCTCAAAAGCCCAAAGCAAAGTGTGTTTGTGATTGAGGTCGAACCTGCAATGTGCTATTCTTTCTGCTTTCTATGTGGAGGAAAGTCAGACAACTGTGGCTGAAAACAACATAAGAATTTGACTAAAAACTATTTTTACTTTAGTAACTCGCCAGATATTTAATGTTTCATGACCATAAAACACAGCGTGAAGTGCAGTGCATGAAAAATGAATTAGGCTTTTAGGTTTTCTTTTGTAAGAGCAGTGAAATTAGAAAGGTGGCTGGAAAATAATCGCCCGCGTGTAGTTTATGGATCCATCACGAACACAAAAAATTGCATTTTTTGTAAGCCGAAACAAAAATATTCACGTTCCTCTGTGGAACATTTCAGCCAACGTCAACACAAATTCCTTTAATCAACTTTAATGAATTTTAAAAGTTTGTTTTCATATCATTGGCCCCTGAAAAACCATTTATCTAAAGCACTGATATCATATACAAACACACAAATTCCAAAACCGTCATTGATAAAGACAAAGGGGCCGTACTCATACAGAGCAAAAAAATGGCGTCTTGGTCAGGTGAAGAAAAAAATCAAAGGTACAGTTACAGTCTCTCTCTCTCCGTCTCTCACTCCATCCCTATCTCTCCTGAGTCACTCTAATTCCGTATTCCATTAATAATGAACGATGTGTCGGATAAAGAACGAGCGAGATGGTCGGCTCCCTCATTGACAAGCATTTTCTCCCAACCTTGTCTCTACACTGTGCTGAATGTGTAGGTCATCATGTAAATCATTGCTCTTCAAGGACGCTGATGTTAATCCACACACCCAGAGAGAGAAAACCTACATCAGCACCCAAACATGCCTCTTGTGGACGTAATTTCATGCAAATTACATTTACTGTACATAAAATAATGCAAATAAAATGGAATTAAATTTACTGTACTGTACTGTAATTTAGTGGCAGCTATTCATTTACAAAATGTATTGAAATGTTATCATAAAAATATTTTTTTATGATATGTCATGCAATAACAGCAATATAATTTTAACCAAACCATGTCATGTGTAAGCATTGTGCTCCTCTGTTTAGCATACAGAAGGTCATTTAGTTTAGCCCTTCGGCCGGCGTGGCATTGTGCAACCCACCCCTGACATGAAGGTCAAAACAAGGTTGATACACTATATCGCAACCTTGAGAATCATGTTTGTTAAACTCAAAAAACACAAAAGCAGGAACAAAATCCATGATGTGTGTGTGTTGACTTGTGGTTTTTTGGACATTTTGATGGTTTACCATTTTATATGTAAAAATAACAACTCTCTGTCTATTACAAAAACTAAATTGCTTACATGTTCCCTATATATGGTTTTGAGTTTGTTGTTTGATATCTCCTAACAAAACAGGCTCCATTTGTATTCAATACATCTTGATTCAATATAAAGAGCAGTGAATAAAAACATGGTTCAAAAGGCTTCGTTGTGAGATATTTTGAAGCGCATAATAGCCATAAAATGCAGGCAAATGGATAAGGACAGATCTTTTTATTCCCACTCCATATTAACCCCAGTTCAACACATTAGCAGATTTTGCACAGACACCTTTGAAAAGCAACGGCTGATGCAAAAACAGCCCACCAAATGTGATGGTTAATGTCAAAGACTGTCAGTGACTCAGCAGCAATGGTGAATATAAAACAAGCAGAATAATTAACATTGAGTGCAATCTGACATTTTCACAGAATATTCGTAAACAGCATCAAAGCGAGTATGACTTCTTAAAAAATGTATAACGCAGCAGCATCAGGACCATATTGCGTTTTCCAGCAAATCAGGCAAATGCTGACAAAGACCAGGTGTTTCTATAACACATCCCAGTACAAATCCCAACAGCACGACGCTCGGCAGGATATGTCACCCAGTACAGTTTTAGCTTGCGATGATGAAACGCACAATAAAAAAGCAGCCTGTGTCTGATGAAAGACAAACAGTTCAGAGAGCATCTAACTCTACGGGAATTTAATGCGGATGTGACCCCAGTCATATGAGGCCAGATTTTATCATGTCTACTTTCACATCTCATAAAGAGTGCAATGAATGAGCCTCTACTATAACAAAACAGTGTCCATGAAAAGAAAGAAATGTTTAGGATAGAGCAGCACAGAGGTCAGGGGATAAACAGGGATGGAGAGGCCAATCAACGTTTTAGTGTTTCTCCAAAAGTGTCTCCATGAGATGGAATTGGTGTCTCCTCCAGGGACCTGCTGTCTGATGTGTATTAAACCCGTCAGACTGCGTCATGTCGGCCATGTCAGGCCACAAAGCATCACAGATTAAACCCACCACTCCAAGAGGATTTATGACCTACTGTCTCTCTTAAACAAGCTTACGGTGTTGATTTGCCCCATTTATAGAATTCACTGTAAAACACAGTGAGACAACATAAGATGCAATTAAATGACACAAATCACTTATTCATTTACAGATGTATTTAAAGATGACTTTAAGAAAATTTCTTTATGATTGTTTTTTATGTTATTTGCATTTTTAAAAAGAAAGAAAAGCATGCTTCCTCCTTACATGGGTCACATGTATATATTTAAATAAAACACTCTAAAACAACATCTTCCTGGATTATAAAGCCAAATGTACTGCATACATTTGCATTCATTCCTGAATAAGTGTTTTGTAAAAACACTAGGGATTATCTCTCTTTGCAAGATAGGGACTGGCTGTGACCCAAGGCCAAAACGTTTTAGGATCTTTTCCCCATAGCAGCTTGTTATCTCGTATAGGCATGAGTCTAATTATAGCCATGCATGAGGTTTACTCTTGCAGAAAGCCTTTATGCATGATTTCATTTCATGCCACACCAAATGCTTCCATAATATGTGCAATATACAGACCTCATTCTGTACATAACCACGTCACTAGGTCCAGATGTGTTCTCTGCCAAACAGAAGTCAACTTTGACCTGTCTACTCTCTAAGCCAACTATCACCTGATGTTTCCTATAGACTTGAAACATCCTTGAAACAGCAAACCAATTCAGTTTCTCCACAACAACCAGTCAGGGAGAGGATGTGTGGAGACACTCCCAAATCCAAAGCTTTTAAATCTGATATATAGCTGGCAACAAATTGTCAATATTGTACATTTCTGAACAGATATACTGTAGATACATCCAAATGGAGAGACAGGAATGGAAAAAAACTAATTGGTAGAATATACAAACAAAGACCAATGCTGGATCCCACCCCTCCTATTTAAAAACCACATAACTGAGATCATCCGCTTTACACATTATTCATAAAAGCTCTATATTCAAGAAACAACAAATATAGACATGTAGTTGTCATGTACTCACTCTCATGTTGTTCCTATATTTTTATATTTTCAATGTCATTTGGGTCATGTCTCATACACTGAAGGCAACACGGCGTGCAACGCTCCAAAAATGACAAAAACACACAATATAGGTATTTTTGTGCTGTATTCCAAACCCACTGAAACCATATGACATGTTTTTGACATTGATTCACATGCTCTTTTGTTCTTTCTAAAATTATACTTTTGAAAAAGCTGGGTTGTTTCAACCAACGGTTGAATATGGATTAACCCAACCTACAGTACAATGTATAGTTTCAATCTATGGTTGGGTCAAATATAGACATTTTCATCTTTTAAACCAATCGTAGGGTTTGTCTATATTTTACCCAAACATGGGTTGAAACAACCAAGCATTACTTAGTCTTCATTCAGCTCATGGTCACTTGTCAGATTTTCCAAATGTTCCTTTCATGCACCTCAAAAGAAAGAAAGTTCTATCTGCATCACAAAAAGTTATTAGAAGATGTAAATCCATCTCAGAAAACACAACATCATTCAATCTTATAATCAACGGTTTAAATCCAAGCTTTTACAAAAGCACAGCTCATCAAAACTTAAACAGCTGTCCCAACAACGGCTCCAAGATAAAAAAAAAGTTGTGTTTCAGGGTGCTTAGTTAGCATGCGCCATCCATCTGTGAAGAGTGTGATTAAATATTTGAAAGGCGCTGTCACCAAACTGACAGGTTCCATTTCTCAGACGGCTGTTTTGCAGTTTACATCGCTTGACAAGGTCGAATGCTTAGGTCAGACAGATATCCGAACTTATACGTATATATAAAATTACGGAAATATCAGGAAAATCGAATCCTGTAACTCCAGAGGAGGAAGTGAATTGGCAGTGTTAATTTCCTAATGTCAACAGAATTTCAGTTAAGGAGATATAATACCTCCATTTGGAAAATCCAGAAGCACATTAATCTTGCTCAGCATCTCACTTGAGAGGCTTGCATTCGACTCTGAAACTAGGACACACAATCATGATCTTAGCGCTGTGATGGAGAGGATGTCATGTTTAGATGCTCTTCTTTGTTTCCACACGTCATTCAAAGCAAAACTTCTATGATATTCCCTTACTCTTCTAAATAACAAAAAGCTCCATTCCATCATGCTTTTCCATCATTAGCATCACAATGGTCTCAAATTTCCAATCCTTTGCCGCACGCTATAGAGAAAGGTTCAAATCATATAATGGTAGATGCAACTTAGAGGATGGTAAAACCTTTAAAATGCATTGTGGGTCTACATATGCTGCTGTAACTATGTCAAGGACAGTGGAAATGTCAGAGCTGCACACTGTCACATCTGTCTCTGCCTTCATAGTGCAGACGTTATACATTAATTACCGAGAAGTATGAGGTCACGATTATTAATGTAATGCTGTTTTGTGTAAAGAAAAACATTGCCATGAAAGACTTCCTAAAAAAAAAAACACTACGATGTTTAAATGTAGTGGATATCATGCCAGAGTATAAAATACAAAACAAATTCAAAGTTAAAAAAAGGTCTTGGCCAGATTATAATCAATAAATTCACACGTGACCACATACCTGTACAGTTTTGTATATGCTTAAAACACACTTTACAAATAGTAAAACAACAGTAAAAAGCGTTTTTGTTAAATAATTTTTTCTTGAATGCATCAGACATCCCACTTTTTAAAATAGTGCTTTACATTGTAAAATGCAAAAGGTGACAGCTGTTTGTTTCTTTTGTCAAAGGGGTTGTGAGTGACTTTTATCACTTGTGACAATCTGGTCACGTATGACCCCTAAACCCCCGGGATATTCCTCTAACACTCCACAGGCTTATCGCCATTAAAATCCTGATCCTGGGATCAAGGAGACTTCCTGCTCTCCACTGAGAAACTTTCTTCAACCTGAAAGCTGCCCGATCGTATGTGTTCCTTTGGAGATATTATATCTGTAAACAAAATCAAAATTGTTGACAGAATCCCTGAGAGGGAAATTGGTTCTAAATCAAAGAAAAATTAAGAGTTTAACCCAAGGCCACATTTGTGCATCTCTTCTCCTTGTCAAAAGTGTGCATGTTGACAAAACCAGCGAGGGCAAATTCATTTCTGAAACAGGCAGAATAGTTGCCATTTTTATTATTAAAACCATTTAGGTACCAAGAGCTTTATTAAATAGCTAAACATTAAATATAAATAATAAATAAATAAAAAAATGTAAAGACTACTAAATACATTTAAAGTATTCTTATGAAAATGTAAAAAATATACCCTTATGAAATTTTATGTTAATGGAAACAAAGAAACACATTGGTGGATGCAGTAATTCTGTATCAAAAATCAGTGTATCAGTGTGCAAAAAAAAAATGTACCAACATGGTATTGCATTGGCCATATAGTATTACAAACAATATATTATAATTTGTTTGAATGACTGTGATCTTTTATTTCACTATTTAAATGTAAGGACCCTGCAGAGCACAAAAATGAATACTGTTGTACCAGCAACAACCTTGATTTGTTAAATTACAAGAGTCTTTCAGAAATTACATTAATCCAGCATGCAATGACAACCCAGCGTGACGTGCAGCGTGAGCTAACAGCAGGATGCACGTTCTTTTGAAGGATGTAACTGGATGTCTCTTGCCCTGTGACATGCAGAAGATGCCCAGCATATAAAGTATGGTTACCGTGAAATGTGCTGTGTTATCAAAGACCACATGTCTTTGATGAAAGTCTGCCCTTAGAATGTTTCTATTCTGGGTAAATGCCATAGATTTCAGACAGTCAGCTTACGCGACCAAGAAAAGCGCTCCATGAAACCCTGAATGCTGCTAACATAAAAATACATTTTAGGTTGAGAACTATTATTCAAAAACTTCACGATTATATAATTGTCATATTTGTGTCAGAGCGTTGGCTGTGTAGTGCAGCGCTCGGGAGGTTCAAAGCAATCATCTTTACCAGAGGGGATTACAGCGTTAAAACCAAAGTGAGTGTCCCATTCAGGAAGGGATAAAGCCCAGCGTGCTAATCTGATGGAGTGGAGGTGGCTTGTACGAAGCGTCCATTAAAGCCACCAGTCATTTGTGTAGACAGAACTTTGTCTCCAGTATGACCCTATAGACAAACCTGAAAATGTTAACATCACATGCCTTGAGTGGAACGTGACACTGCATGAGTACAATCCATTTTCGTAGCATTGGTCACAGTGAGACTCATCGTGGATAGAGAATATTACAGCAAACACATGATTTGTGTGGCGACTGTTTGACATACGGTGCTCTCCATGAGCTCACATGCACCCTCAGGAAAGTGTTATATCACAATCTCTGACTGACGTGATGCTTATGTACACGTCAAAATGTAAAATCAGCGATGTACAATGTTACACATTATAGATTTATGAGATTTTAATCGTTCGGATAAGATATTTTAACATCTTGACACAAAATATTACAGTTATCCAAAACCACTTATTGAGCATTTCTTCAGTACATTTTATTATGGTGCCAGCAACATCAAGGTCATAGGTTCGAGCTAACCCACAACCAACCTTGTACTACAGGAATATGCTGCTTTAGATTATGTCTAGAGAAGACAAATTTATCACTGTTTTGATGTGTTTTTAAACACCATCTGTGAGAAAAAGCAGCGTTAGATTTCATGCTGTGTCGTCCCTTGGAACAGAACACATACAGGTAGTGTGTGCTCAAAATATTGAGCACGCCCAAAATACCTGGCACCTGCTTCAGGCACCACAGTCACAATTATTTCCCAAACTCGGATCACATTATCACTCATCTAAAAATAAAGTGACAATACAACACATTTCAGATGTTACCAAACGAGAATCCTGCAAGTGCCCTACGTTCAATGTCACAGTCTCTCAGAGGAATAAGCTCTTTTAAGGTGATGCAAAGCAAAACAATTCGGGTGCCAACACACTGCTGGAAGATATAAAGCAGTAAACAGACCTGATGATGAGGAAAACACACCCTGCCCTAGATAAGCAGTTACGCAATCTGAACTGGCCACTTTCCTCAATAATGAAAAGCATTGCCAACATTAAAAGTCCCAAGGCTCAGCTTGAAGAATTGATAACTGTTGGCTCATTTTACATTGAGAGGTGTAAGAAACTTTTGGCACCAATAAGTGATTTACAGATTAGCCAAAGCTCTGAAAGCAATCAAGGAACCTATTTTTAACCTGGTATAATTTATCTCATCAGTTTTTGCATATTAAATTACCTGGTCTGCTTTTTGCCACATATGTTAAGCATGGAAAGGGATTCCATTTTACTACATATTTACATCCTGAAAATATTTATCATCTATATTCCAGAATAGCCATAAGCAGTAGCCAGTATAGTGTTAAGGCTAAAATTATAGAGAACCACAATATATAATCATCCACAATGTATGATCCCAAAAACAAAAAACCTGCTGGACGTATTCATTCAAGTCATAAAAAGAAACGTTTAATTTTAAATCAGATGAAAAATTTAAAACTAAGAATTATCGGTATATAAATAAAATTCACAGCACGTCATAACACGTTCTTGTATTTGAGTGCATTAAGCGCGAGCGTCTTAATGAGCGCTGTCCGTGGTGCTGAAATTCTCCTCCCGTTCAGTTACCTTTACTCGAAACTACAAACACACATACAGCCCGACGCTTTCAATCGCTCCGTTACACTTCTGACATATCTGCCAGCAAAGTTTATCAAACGCAAAACCGCAAATTTGCGCACAAACAAACAAAAACTACACGCAAAGTGCGCTCCAGACCACCTATACCATAGTCACGCTCTTCTCTATATTTGAAATGACTTCGGTGATCCTTCTTTACCTTTGAGGACAGTAGTGACAGATTACACAACAAATTATTAAAGAAAGCCCCTTCGAAAACATGTAAAAAAAAATCTAAACACCAACCTTGTACTCGATGAACCACGTTGGAGATGTTACTAACGTTTTGCCTCCGTCAACACTAATTTAGGTCGCCCAATGCGCGTCCATACAACGCTGGAGTGCGTGAGTGAGAGAGAAAGAGAGAGAGATATAACCTCTTCCCTCATCAAAGATGGCGAGCCCCCTGACGTCACAATCACCCTCAACACAAGGGCGTGTCCATACAGTGCTGGAGCTGGTTAGTGTAAATGACCCCGAGTCTCTCTTACGTCATAACAACACTCAACACTAAGGGCGCGGCTGCTGGGGATTTAGATTTACACTCATTGATCCCAGCTACAGTTTGTAATGGGGTATTAAGACGCTGTAGACACTGTAGGGTCCTGGTGATTTATTCAGACTGGGTAGCTGTAAAGCAGTTTTCTTGTTTAATATTCCAGTGACTCTTAAGCAACACAAACTGTAGAGTAAGAGGTCAGGTTACTATAAATACAAAACTGATGAGTTCTAAAACTATTCTAAAATCCTCCACTGTATCACTTGTTTGTTTTCTTGCCTCAAGCTGTGCTGCTCCCTGATCTCCTAATAGAAGCAAAATCAGATAAGAGCACTTTAGCTACAGAGACTCAGACACTAGATAAAAGAGATCAATAGCACTTATATGACTGCTTAAATGCTTTTGGACTTAAGATGTTGCTCATTGTTTTTATGCCTGGCATTTGGAACAGGCTTGTGTATGTTAAAGAATATGTTAAACAAGGTTATGTTGTGTTTGACTGTCAAGACACACGAGGATCGAGTGATTAAGAAAGAAAAAAGAGAGAAAAACACAATCTTAGTAGAAGAAAATATAATGTGGCATTAAAGTGCTTCAATTGATTCAAACAAATCCAGACACAACATCTAGATACAGAACTCTACAGGACAGATGAAGGTCAAGACATCTCCTGCGAGATAAAATAGTCAGGTGAAGAAGCAAAGACCCATTCGACTGGAATGAGCAATTTACTTAAATATGCATTGAACAATGAATCATGCTATGTGCACGTGCTCTTGGACAACAGAGCAGAAACTCACTGTTGGAGAGTGCAGATATTGACTCAACACATACAACTGAAACAATCCAAAATAAGAAATCCTTGTTTTTTTATTGATTTACACTTGCAAGTTACACAGTGAAGCCTTGATTATATTTAATAAAGATTAAGACTAAATTTAATTCAAGTTTTCTTATAGGATGTGATTTACATTCCGAGCAGCTCCTCTCTGTAGCGCAAGTGCTAATTAATCCCGGATTTACATTTACAGGACCCACACTGTTACCAATTAAAGCTCATTTATTTCAGCCAGAGTCCCTTCACCCTTTTCTGTCAATTAGCACTGCCAGAACCCACCCCCACAACATGTCAAAACAAGCCCATGTCCTATGTGGCTCACGGTGAGGAAAAAGGTGGGAAATCTGTCATTAAACTCATCATTTGCCTACCATCTATGATTGCATACTGTACTGCGAATACACAGCTGAAACAATATCCCATCTTTGTGTAGGCTTAATCACACCACCGCAATTATATAGAAGAAAGTTCATTTGAAATAATAAAAGAGGCACATGTACCTTCATAAATATAATGTTCACATCTTGATAATTCGTGTCCATATATCATCCAACTAATTACAGCAGCATGAAACATGTAGTGCTGCAAAAATCTGTTTCAAAGGCATTATCTTTTAGGACATTTTTTAAGGTCAGATAGGATCATTAAAGTGATAGTTGACCCTCATCATTTACTCACCCTCTTGTCATTTCGCATTTCCAAACTATATGACTTTCTTTCTTCTGCAGAACACAAAAGAAGTTATTTTGAAGAATGTTGGTGACCAAAAACCATCCCCATTGACTTCTATGGTATGGACACAAAACCAATGCAAGTCAATGGTGACCAGTTTTCTGTGACCAACATTCTTCAACAAAAGAAAGCCCTTATTGCTCTAACTCACATCCTCCAAACCAGCAACAACTAATAGTTTGGGTTTGGGGAAACACATCATGATTCACCTTTTCACACACACATTCTCCCTCTTCATTAGCACTACACCTCTCTCGCCCCTTCTTTTCCTTTGGAACTAAAGAATAGGAGCTGAGGTCATTGTGTCTGCGAGTGCTAGATCATCAAATTAATTACCCACGATTATCATTTCCTCATCCTTTAAGGCCTTGCGCTTATTAAACAAGGTGTGTATCGTACACTCTAGCCAACTTGTTATTTAGCTCATTGATTGTTCTGGTTCTGTCTCCATGGTATAGAATTGAAGTCAAGCCTCAACCTTATTTATCATCATATCCTCTTTCACAGTATGGAACGACAGCTAGAGTTTCCACAGCCTCCCCTCTCACTTCATATTGCTGAATCAGAGCTTGTCTGTCTGCAGGTCTGAATTTTCTATTTAGGTCTGCACAATTTACATTTATGAGACGATGAAGGTCAGAGATGCACAACATTTAAGACTTTCAGATCTTATGCAAATTCGAGTAGTGTTTGTTCATGCAAATCTCGCAATGATTTGTTGTCAGTGTTACAGTACTTGCAAAGTACTGTATTTTACCATGTTTTACCCTGTTTCTAAGTGTCAGCTCATTATGTCATATATACTCTATGTCACACAGTTTCAATAATGATGATTCTTATAGAAACTGAAAAAAGCTCTCTGCTTCAAAAAAACACTGCTGAACCGTATTCTGTTTTTAGCACACAACCTTTGGATCCAAGGCCCAACAGCCATTTAATATCCTCTTAGGACCACAGCTAAACTGCCCCTGAGTGATTAAACTCCCACTTCAACACACATCTATTGATTTCCATCTGTCAAACAGCAGCAAAACACATTTACTGACTCACTCCCTATTTTTTCTGTCTTGCCTGTACACTTTCAGACACCAGCTATTCTTAAGTACACAAGCAGACTATTAATCATCCATGTTTACTTTCAACCCAATTTTTGTGTTCAATTTAAAATGATATATTGAAAGAGACTGACCCCTACTGGCCAAACAAATAAAACAGGTCTGCGCATACACATTTGTACGAAAATCAAATTGAGACCTATAACTATGCTACGCTTGATTAAAATTTGACTTTTGACAAATGACACTGTTCATCTGCTTTTCCTGTGCTCAGCGGGGGTTGGAATTAGAGCCAAATCTGTGAGAGTATCCGGAGACGTATAAAGGAAAATGGCTTATAGAGCAGGTGGTGCTCTCGGTGAGGGGCAAGTATAGCCGTACCCCAAATGGCAACACACAAAGGTGACCACTGTGCTTCTCAATGACTTACAGTTTATTTTTATCCAATGTCAGACAAATGAACAGGTTTTCGATTTTCTTACCTTTCATTATTGCTTCTGGCCAATTCCCTAGAAATGAAAAGAAGGTCTAAATAAGTAAACGCTATTGTGCTGACAGATTACATTTATTCATCTTTAGTCATCCATGCTATTTGGCTTTGTAATGTGCTTTTTAAAGGGAATGAGGTTCTTGAGAGTCATCTTCTCTGAAATGAGCTATCTTTCTTCAGATGTGCTGGTGAGCCGCTTTCCCCACCGCTATAATGCAGAGAACACAACCATGTAAACTGCATATAAAATAAAAAAATAAGTCTGTCTGTATAGAAGGTTTCGTTGTCTCACGGTTTTGGGGACAAAGCTAATGTCTATTTCTGTGGCACGTCTCATAGTAATCGTTGGGTTCTTCAATATAATGTTCTCTTTCAGTTCCTGTTTTGCCGCAGCTGAAACTGATGGTGCTGGTACTTCAATATCCAGCTGCTGGAGACAAAAACTATGTATTACACATCAAAGATGTACGTAAAAACTTGAGAAAGTAGATTTTAAATTGCTTTACCTTCTTTTGTTCTAAAGATACTGATTTTGACTTCTTCAATTTGATGTTCTGTTTCAGGTCCTGTTTTGCTGCAGCTGAAACTGATGGTGCTGGTACTTGAATATTCAGCTCCTGGAGCCAAAAATGATTAATTACACACCACAGATCTACATAAATACTGTAAAAAGTTTATTTTTAATAACTTTACCTTCTTTTGTTTTGAAGATACTGACTTTGAAACCTTCTTATCATTTTTGATTTTTGGAAGACTGTCATACTTGGCACGGACCACATCAATGATTATACCACAACCATAATTTCTGGCAATGTCCAAACAATTTTGCTCTGTAACCACAACGTGTTTATAACAAGTGTTTTGTGATCACGTAAATTAAACATTTCTGAATCTTGACAGTACCTTGCTTATTTATTGCCATTACATTTGCTCCAGCTTTGATCATATACTCCACGCAGCTGAATCTACAGCTTTTAATAGCTATCATGAGTGGAGTTTCTCTAGTCATTGATACTGCATCCACCATCGCCCCAGATTCCACCATCATGCGGATAATGTCTGCATGTCCTTTATGGCAAGCATAGTGGAGAGGTGTCTGGTTAAACTGGTCTACTGCATTGACATTTGCCCTATAAAGTCACAGAGACAAAAAATTCATTGACCACTATTTGCACAATCGCTACATTTTAAAATATCAATTTAGATTTGTAAGCTTTATTTTTTTGTAGCTCCATTACCCCAGTTCTATGAGGAATTTAGCTAGTTTGCAGTTGCCATTGCTGCAGGCTGTCATGAGAGGTGTCATTGAAAATTCATCTTTGACATCAACAGGCATTTTTTTGATGAACGCCAGGAAAAGAGATTCTAGATCGCCACTCCTCACACAAGAACGAATGTTGATATATTTCGTTTCAGGCTCATCGATATACCAGGCGGAGTCATCCTCAATAGGGTGGATGGGTGGTCGCCCATGGCTGAAACGTCCGGTGTCTGTGAATGGCTGGTACTTCTCAATCATGTATTCAGGACATCCACCACCGGGTGGCATTGTGCATATGGGAAAGTCCAAGGCAGATTTGACTTCTTTTTTCTTTTCACCTTTTTCTTTATTGCTGTGATTCTGGCTTTGTTTAGGGGGGTATGATGTGATGACGAAGGTCTTCTGGAGGTACGTGCGGCCTTTAAAAAACTTATTAAGATCAATGATGCCCTTCTGGTTTTTGTCATGCTCTGCTATGATCTTTTGCAGATTCTCAGCACTTACGGGAGCGTCATGCACCTGCAGCAAAGACACAAACGCCTCCAGAGGGACATTTTCAACAGGTTTATTCTGACCGTCTGCCATTCCAAAGACTCTGCGCAAGGTTTCCTCGTGCTCACAGGACCAGTCGTGAAGGGTGACTGCCCAAGGTTCATTTGGGTTTGCAGCATCAGTGGCAGAAAGCATCGCATGCCTTCGCTCTGCTTTCTTAAGCTCCTTCAGGGAAGCATTATGACCACTCTTTTTGGCAATTTGGCTTGGAAGTTGTCCATCCAGATTTGTTAGTTTGGGATTGCATCCTGTGAAAAAGAATAATGTCAGAATCAAAAAAGCAGTGTTTAGTTTCTCGTAGTAATTTTATCCTCATAATAACCTCCAAAGGCTTTGAAAATTCCATACAAATGAATAAATGTAATGTAAAAGTAAAATATAAAATGTCTCTAAAACCTTGGCTATTTCCACCACCATGTATGAAATTGACTGTGAAAATTACAGACTGAATTCACAGACAGAATTTGATGTAAAGTAAAACTAACAAACCTCTTTGAGCCAGAAATCTACAACAGTCACTGAAGCCGCCAGCAGCTGCAGAGTGCAGAGGTGTGTTACCCTTTCTATTGCTGACACCCAAGTCAGCAGAGTATGCAGACAGCACCATCAAAACCTGTGTCAAAAAGAGTTATATTTATTTATTATACAGTTACATCTACCCAAAATGCTCCTCCACAATGTCATGGCTTTACCTCAAGAAATCCTCGCTCTGCTGCACAATGGGCAGCACACAGTCCTTCTTTATTAACTGTATTGGGATTCCCTCCTCTTTTCAAAATTGCTCTGACAAGCTTCATAGCACCAGCCATAACCACCTCCATGAGCGCAGTGTGACCTGTGACCTTTGGAATGCCAAGAAATCTTGATCCATATCATTGATGTATAGGCTATTTATAATTTGTATTTATTTATTTATTTTCTTAAAAACTGTTTTATCACTTAAACAAAAAATCTTTGCATATGATCAGTGACATTTTGTAAAAATATATGTGCATGGGAAAAAAATCTGAGACCTCATCTACTACATTTGGGTCAGCTCCTTTATCCAAAATGCTCATGCAAAGATCTTCACAGTCCTTTGCCTTCTCACATGCAAACACAAGCACCGGCTTTCCAGAGTAAGACATGTTGACATTTGCATTGTAGTTAAGTGCCACCTGCAGACAGCTAGCGTGTGCTTCAGATGGAGAGATACAGTAGAACAGCACCGCTACAAAAAAAAAACATGAAAGGTCATGGGTTTTATCCGCAGAAAGCACACATGTTATACTGATAAACAAAAGATATAGTTTAAATGAACTGTAAGTTATTTCCCAGCAGGTAATTTGTAGTAAGCTATCTTGATTAATACTGGATGATAAAGCATCTATGCGGTTTAAATTACATTTTATACATACGGTACTCACATTTTCCCTCCTTGTCTCTAAGATTCATGTTTGCATGATTTTTGGCCAAAAGTGCCAAAATACTGTGGTAGCCAAGCTTTGCAGCCAGCATCACTGGGGTTCGGCCCCTCACATCTTGTATGTCAGGATGAGCTCCCAACAACATCAGGTACTGCACCATGTCTTCATCATTGGCCACAGATGCCAGACTTAAGGCACTGTGTCCCTCTTTGGGTACAGTGAGATTTATCAGGTTGGGAACGCCCATGCAGACCATCTTTTTAATCTGTGGTTTGTTCTTCTCTCGTACATATTGCAGGAGCTTATAGACCTGCACGACCTCCAGGTGATCTTCTGCCATCCTGCTCATCTCCATACTGATGTAAGAGAGTCGATTCTGGTGAAATCAAAAATAATGTTGAACTTTGAATGAACTATTATTGCAATTAACATGATAACATTGCTGTAGAATAACAGATCTCAAATATTTAGAAATGGCAGGCATTAGAAATGTACTAGATATGCATAGAAATATTACAATTACCAGAACGAGGTTAAATCTTTTTAATAAAAATAATTGGAGAGATATTAGCGAAATTTCCTCAGAACAAAGAAATATGTTAAACATGCAAATCATTTCGCAATGCCTCTATATTAAGGTTAATATCATGATCATATGCATTAATGTGCCAAAAAATCATACATTACACCATTCGCCGAGGTGAAAGATAAGTTTGGAAAGAAATTATCAGGCGATTTTTAAACGGAAACCGATCATGTCGCTTAGCAACGGCAATGAGGTGCTGTACGTGAGGTACAATTTTTTTGTTAAAACAATTAACGAAATAGAAATTCAGTCACAAATAAACACAGAAGACGTAAAATAATAAATATATGCAACTTTAACACGACATTTTACATTATTTCTCCGTTAACTTTACCACTAATAAAAAGCGCTCGCGCAGCTTTCTCGGCTCGACTCGGTAAAAGTCGACAACAGTCGTACCTTCGCGTTCGGATGCATTCGGGCACAATTCGTCAAACATCGTGTCGTTGTTTACGTTCTCTCATTCATTGCTGCTCTCCCGCTGGAGCTATGCACAGGTTGTTTGCGTTATGACCTTTCTTCCTCAGTCCACAGTCCACGGCTTCTCTCTGCAGCGAGAACATGGGAGACAAAAAGATACTTAACATCGGTTTGGTGTGTTTGGATATCATTAATGTTGTGGATAAATACCCGGAAGAAGACAGCGATACCAGGTGGGCGGTTAATATTCTGAGTTGTACATTAAACTATAGAGCAACATTAACATTAGTCTAAACATACATACATGTCATTAGATGTTTGAGAATGAATGACGTGTCTGGTTGACAGATGTTTATCTCAGAGATGGCAGAGAGGAGGAAACGCATCAAACACGTGCACTGTTCTGTCTCTGCTCGGGGCTCCGTGCGCTTTTATGGGATCATTAGCGCCTGGACCAGTTGCTGAGTAAGTGCTTTTTAAATCTGTTTGACTCTTATTGTGCAACAGCATGTTTGGGGATATCACATGGACGTTGCAGGCTTACAGCATGTCTAAAGTTTAAACTCATCTTCATGAAAACATTGTTATAATATGTATGTGGAATACTGTATTTAACATACTGACAAACTGGCATTATAATATATGGCCAATACTGTCATCAAATATTGCACAGGTGTATCTAGCATCACAGAATATATTGATTTAATTTTTTTTACTTTTTAGTCGCATACTGTTGTATTTAGAGTTGTGTGTTCTAGACAATCTAATGTGTGTGCAAGCACACTTTGCAATACAGTTCTTAGTGATTCTAATGTAATCATTTATCGCAACTTTTTATGCTATTTTTGCTATCAAATGTTATTACTTTCTATGAATATTGAATTTTATTAAGGTTTTATGTCAAGAGAAAGATGCATGACTCATATGACTTTCCATAAATCAAAAATAACAACAAAACATCCAAACAAACTTCCACTAAGCCCTTTCTTTACATTAGCCATGCAAGTATTTTTTGTATATGTTTTGTCTTGCTAATTTGTTTCTCTAGTTTCATCTTGAATGACTTTCAAATGTACAAGATTGACATCTCTCTTCTTCTGGAGCATGCCGAATGCTCCTTTCCAGCCTCTGTAGTCATCAGCAATGTGACAACAGGGAGTCGCACAATTCTGCACATGAACAGGTTTGTGTAAATTATGAAGCTTTTCCTTACAGATGCCAAAAGAAGCCTGTACCAGCTGACAGCTTGTCTACTAACAGCCCAAAGGGTTATGTTTTCTCCTTTAAAGGGTGCATCTGAAGTGCACGATTTGCGGTTCGCCGGCCTATCATCTATCACCTGACTGAACCAGTCAGTAGTGCTTGTGGGTCACAGTTATATACACACTTTTCTGTTTGCTGTACTAGTTTCATCGTGGGGGATTTTGCACGGCGTGGGGTGGACGTTTCTGGTGTGGCTTGGCAGGCGAGGGGCGAGACCCCGTGTGCCTGTTGTGTGGTGTGTCCAACCACGGGCTCTCGCACTGTTGTGCTCTCAGACACGTAAGAGTGGCATGCAAGGGAACAGTGATTATGTGACCGTCATCACACCTTAATATGAAATGACTGGTCCACTGCAGGGACTTGACCACTTTTATTGGAAAGTCAGCCTGGCAATGATCACAGATTGTACTTTACAAGTGAATCTGATTCGTGCAATATGCATGGAATGGCAGAATGTAAAGTATTGCAAGTCTTTCTGCAGTGGCACTGCATTAAGTGAAATTAATTCAATTAACAAATCAGTTGACACTGCATGCAGTAATTCATTTTTAAGTATTATTGTGAGTGAATTTTTCACAGTGTTCCCACTATCATTGAAAATCTGAAAAAAAATTGTGATATTAAAATTGTGGATTCCATGCCTGAAAAAAATTATAAAATACACATTATATTATACATGTATATATACAGCCACACATAGCATCTTTTCTGTTATTTTGACTTGTTTCTCCAGGTCTCATTTTCTGCAAATAAATGCAAATAGAAACAATATTTTTATATTAAATTTGGTAAAATATTGTTAGTAGTTCACTGAATAAAACAAAAATAATTATTTTACCTAAACACATACCTGTAGTAAATTCAGAAAAACGGAAATTATGCTTTGAAACGGTTTCTTAATTATTTCCGTGGCTGTATGCGTATATATATATATATAAATGAAAAAGTAAAAAATTAATGACATGAAAGTCTATAGTGAAGGCATAGAAATGTATTGGTCTAAAAGTGTGGGAATGCTGTAGTCTGTTTTGTTCAGAATTATTTTATACGATCGGTTAACAACACACAACAGCACACAGTGTTGCAGCTATCAAAGCTTATTTGCAAACTAATACAGTAAATAATAAACCACACTTTCATTTTAACATTTAATAGTGCTTCCTTACCAAATCTAGTCACTAGAATCAGCATCTTGAGAACTTTAAAACCCTTATCCCTCTCTGCTGTGGTCTGCTTGCCATTATTCACACCAAATCTGACTGTTTGACTGCTACCAAATGCTTGTCAGCAACTAATGTTTTTGTTTATTAATGAAGCGCATTTATATATGCGTCATATAGCGTTTAATGATCATATTAGACCCTGGTTAATGTAGTCTAAAAATGCAACATTTTATTTAGTAACTTTTTGTGCTTCAGAAACTTACCAGATGTCTCTGAAGAAGATTTCTCGAAGGTGGACCTGAACCAGTACAAGTGGATCCACTGGGAGGTAAGGATGCTTTCTCTTTGCAGATTGTTCAAACTCACACCAGTCCATTACACTGTAATACAAAATATTTTTTTCGGATATGTGTTTAAGGAAGCGGCAGATGTGATTGTTTTGTCATTGCATTATCAGGGTCGTAATGCTGAGGAACAAGTGAAGATGATAAAGAGGGTGAGAGAGTATAACAGCCAACAGGAAGAGAAGAACCAAATCACCATCTCTGTGGAAATAGAGAAGACCAGGGAACCTCTGTACCAGCTGTTTCCTCACGGTGACGTGGTATGAATTGGCTACACGTATTTTGTCTAGTAATTGATGGTCACGATACACTACATACACATACACATACGATACACTTTTTCCTTTGTCTGCTTTCACACAGGTGTTTGTTAGTAAGGACGTGGCCAGACACTTCGGGTTCGATTCGGCCGCCGCTGCACTGAAGGGCTTCAGCAATCGTCTAAGGAAGGGGTAAGTACAATACAAGCATGAGTGAGAACAAGACACACTTAATAATATTCATATGGACCAACGTCACCGGTATTAACTTGTGTGGCTTAAAAAGATCACCAGAGGTCGCTGTATTCCAACATGTTCAAATCCAGACCATACCACTCACCACATGCATTTAATATCACGCTGAAAAGTTTGATTTGTTCTTGTGTCAAGGGCGACCCTCATTTGTGCCTGGGCGGAAAAGGGTGCCGATGCCATGGGTCCTGACGGCACAGTCATCCGTTCAGGTGCATTCCCTCCAGAGAAGCTTGTAGACACACTGGGAGCCGGAGATACATTTAATGCATCTGTGATTTATACTCTTGCAAATGGTGAGGATCATTTCTGACATGATGCCACTGATGGTGATGTTTTCATAACACAAAGTGCTGTTGGGGTATTGTCTGATTTTAAGTTTATGTTCCGCACGGATGTAAATTAAGTCGGCTTCGTTCTGTCTTTCTGCAGGGGGCAGTCTGCAAGCCGCGCTCACATTTGGCTGCCAGATTGCGGGCAAAAAATGTGGCGTTCACGGATATGATGGAATCGTAGAGTGAACATGGTGAAGTGCACAGCTGGAATGTGACACAGGAATATGTTATGATTTATTATGAAACAAATGAAAAGACCAAGTGAAGAGTAATATAATGGTAAAAGTGATTCTCATTAATAATAGTATTATGCGTCTATATGTCAAATTATCGTAGAAGGATCTCTACTTATACGTGCATATGTACAATAACGCTAAAGTGAATTACTAAAGCTTTGTTTTTATACGGCTTATTGAGAAAATGACTTTTAATGTCTCATTTTAACCTCAATACTACATGTAAAATATGTTAAAATAAAATAAAAAAGGGTTATAAAGCAGCACTAAAGAGTCAATAAGTGAATATTCTGTAAGTATGTGCATTATTAGACATCTGGAAGGTTTGTTTGGAGCTCTGAAGAGAAGTGCAGGAATAATGTTGCCTGATTTTTACTGAAGAGTTGGCAGGCATCTCAGCTGCAGTGGGGAGCACACGTGTTTGAGAAAAGGAAAGGAAGAGGACCAAAGTGTAGGGTGAAAGACAAACAGGATACGTGACATTTTCCCACCCAATATCATTTAGACACAGCTGGCCGGCGCTACACGGATTCTTTCACCACACCCACAAGTGTAATAATGACACGCTGTCTGTCTGTAACATGAATACTGACAGTGTTGGGGTTATCTAAGGAAAACGTCTAAAATAAATGGTGGTCCTTATGACAGTCTTGTCTAAGTTTTGATGCATATGACATTTTTCATATTGGATTGCCTAATATTTGAGGCTTTGTGGGTGACATCACACATATGAGCTGTGTGGGTAAAAGACAATGATACAAAAAAAAGCTGTTTAGGCATTGCTGTCACTGTCTTGTAAAATATTGGTGATAGTTAACACAAATTTAAAGAATGACATTAAAATCGAAAAAGACGCATTACCTTTGGGCTTTATCAGGTTATTCTCAAAAGCAAACTTGACCTTTAACTTCAACATCCTATGTCAAAAAGCCTCAAAAGTGGGTGCAGATGTTGCTTTAGGAAGAGTAACACACAATTTGCACACTCACATTTAGGTCTGAATTTATTCTGGAATAAAACACTCGCTAATTAATAGTCATTGCAGGGTTGCCAGATCTGCATAACAAAACCAGCCCAGAAATACACATTTTACAATCACTGTTATGCATTATACACAAATTCTTGTTGAAAGTCACTGTATACTGTAGTAATCGTAAACAAGGGCAATCCTGAGCAATGTATAAAATAAATACAGTTGACCTGTGTTTGGAATGTACAGGCCGGATTTATGGCTGTTAATGTGACATAAATACAGAATTAATAAATGGAAAAAACAACAAACACTAAAAGTCCCTGGCACAACAGAGGAAGGGCATGAGGTTTACTTACCAACACTTTGTCTAGACATCAGTGACTTGACAAACCCAAAGCTTTATTTATGATAAATGGCATCCCAGTATGACTACTGATGAACACCCAGAAATGTTTTTCTTTCCATCAAATCACAAGCCAATCTTTTCTGGCTTGCAAAGTGGAAAATTGTATGCATTGTACACCATTTCTGTGCACATGCCTCACAAATAATTTCACAAAGCAAAACTGTGGGTTTTCCATTGAAAACATGTTTCATTCATGTGTTGTTTAGACAGATGATCCAGTAGCTGGTATGGAGTTTTCCATGGCAAATAAAAAAACAGTGACAAAACCTAAAGATCCTGAATCATCAATCACTGAATGGAATTCCATTCCCGAGTCCATTGTGTGAAACAATGAACAGTAGTCTGCATAGCATTATGCACAGTGCAAAAATGACCGACTTTACAATCCATTATGATACCCGCTGAAACCAAACTCAGGAGAGATTACATTGTGTAAAATTAAATATCTTTATTTGAACACACGTGTTGCCAACGTACAGGTTAAAGGGGGAATTTGAACATCTCAGAGCTGATTCTGAAGTCTCCAACATGTACAATTATTTTCTGCTGGCATTTTCTGTATAGGGAAATCTCATAACTAAAACAAATAAATGAAACATTAAAGCACATAAGAAAGCAGCCTTAATTTGAACATTCTTGACGTGTCTAAAGGATCATACGTTTCATAGAGTTGCATGAAAAAAACTGCTGTGGAAATTGCATGAGTATCTGTTTCACACATACAAAATCCATCTTTGTTTTCTAGCGAAGCCGCATAGTTTAAAATTCTTTGGGTCATCGAACAGTAAACATTCAAGCGAGACCACACAGACAGGATCGGTTGATGAAGGACACCCTAAGAATCCTCAGACTTGTTGTTTTTCAAGTGCACTTGAACCAGTTGAACTGCATTAAGGCCAAACTCTGTATGATAATTGTCTCCACCGAGCGCTCGTGCCGTGAGATGGAAGTATGAATATGCAATGTACAGGAAAACTCAAATATTCTCCATTCTGATTGATGTTCAGTTGATGTTTTTAAAAGCATTTCGATGAAATTTACAAAATGATACATTGCAGAAGGGAAGATTTGCATTCTGTTTCATAGTACAGGCACGTGGAGAGCAATAATATACATCATCGATTGTCACGTTGAATAATGTATTTAATGCTTTCTTTACTAAAAAAGCATTTTTGGAAAGCATCACTGTACAGTAGAGCAGGATGCAAGTGCTAAAAAACATGGCACTTTATTAATATATTACAATAAAAAAAGTTGTAGAATTAAGGCACATACTCTACATTTTAAAAGATAACTTTAAGTAATCTTGATATACGTCTCAAACCGTAAAAAGATAAAGGTGCACAGGAATTAAACATTCACAGCAAAAAAACATGAATTACTTTTCCCAAATCTCTATTCCCGTGCCCCCCAAAAGAGTCGAGTTCTTTGGCAGAAGAATCCTTTACCGTGCAGTGGCATACATGGGAAGTCAAACGGACCTCGCGGTCATCATCGGTGCATGAGAGACCATTCATAACTCGTGTCTGTGATTCATACGGCTTAAAAACATCTCGACAATAACATTGGCCGCACAAAACCGCAGTAGTATTTGTTAAAACACTTCTCCAAAATGTGGGTTAGGATTACATATCAAGGGCAATAGTTCCTCCATTTCCAATCGTATCCTCTTTTCAAAGAGTTCATCGGAGGTCTAACAACATCCATAGGTTTGAAAAGGTAAGTTTGAAACTCTCTACATCGCCGTCCCAGGCTGTTTAAGAGTGTCCTGTCCTAGCCCTGTCGTTTTGCTGGTCCTCTGGGTCTTTTTAGCCTCAGTGCTCGGTTGAGACGCCCCCCAAGGAGCCCCTAAATTTCATATAGAAGAGCGCCACTGAAGATAGTAAGAGGCTCCACCGAATGAGCCAGTTTGCCCATGACCAGGTCTATGCAGATTGTGTCTCCCACCTGAAGGGGTAAGATGATATTAAAGACAGCCAGGGAACCTGGTGTAGGTTTGACCTCGGCCATGGGTTTGTTTTCCAACCCCTCTGGCTGGTAACCCGCCGAGTCTACGCGAGCCATTCCGTAGTTAGACTTGGAAAGCACGGCTTCAATCTTCTCATTTTTGTGGCCCGTCAGGATGGCGCTGAAGAAGTAACGTCCATCCAGTGGTGCTGTAAACACACCTGTGATCAATGCAGAATATACACAGTAAGTATTTACATTACAGTACACAGTAGCGCAGTGAATAACAACGTGAAAATATGTTTTAGGCAAAAAAGGAAATGCAAGCACTTCCTTATGTCATGTTTACCTGTTCGTGGATTATAAAAGTTTCCTTCGTTCACAAATATCTTATCAAAAACGATAGTTCCAGACGTAACCATAGGATTTGTGAGAGCAGCTGAGAAGGACACACGAGGCACATTTGCATCTGCTCCAGCAAGACCTGAAATAAAAATATTGTAACTATGTTTTCTTTGACATTGGGCAGAAAAATTGGTTGACATCAACAGTTTCTGACCCTAATTTTACCCACAAGACCAATATAGATCTTCTTCACACTTGCTAGCTTTAGTGATCAGCTGCTGACCTTTGACTCAACTACTGACCCTGACCTCACGATCACACGACTAAACACATGGAAACATTCAAAACACAAAGATCACTGACTCCCACACATGCTGACACTACTGTAGTCATGCAAGGGTCATGAGTTCAATTCCCAGGAAACATATAAACACAATGTAAACAATACACTCAGCCAATGATTTGATACAATACTGGGTTCACGATATTATATCATCATGTTGTTTTGAACTAAAAGTAAAAATGTCAACTAAAATTTAAATAACAAAACATGATTTTTCCCCCCCAATGTTGTATTTTCAACTTGTTAAAGTTAAACACTAATTGTATGTAAATTAACATATTTAAACACAAAATAAAAACTAAGAAAGCTTCTTAAAGCTGTTAAAGCACAAAATATCAAATAAAAAAACAGAACATGATACTAAAAAATAATAATAATAAGGAATGAATATAATTAATAATGATACAAAATTACTAATAATTACAATATTAATAAAAATGAATATAATTCAAAAATAAAATGTTTAATTATATAAATAACTAGTAATTATAATAATGAATAATAATAATAATAATAAATTAAAAATAAATAATCAAAAGAAAAATAACCATAAGGTTACAATAAACATCATTCATTTTTATCACAATGTATTGTCTCAATATATTGTTATACCCCTATAAAACACAATATACACAATATAAAACAAATGTTATAAAATAAAATAAAGCAAATAAAACAACATACCTTGCTCTCCTCTGAGACCTAAAACAAAAGAACGCACATTGTAAGTGACTTTAATATGCAATCTGCATTATATTTACTGTAAAATTCACTAAAAGAAAACAAAATGTGAATGCTATTTTGACCTCATCTATAAACCTACAGTGAGATACATGACACAGATGAATAGACAACAAAGAAGATTTCTCACCAGGAGGTCCTTTTGGCCCAGGTAAGCCTGGACTACCTGGAGGTCCATGTCCACCTGGCGGTCCATCTCTACCTTGAGGCCCATGTGGACCAGGGGGACCTGGTGGTCCAGGTAAACCTATCATAAAAAGCAGAATTAGAGGACTATGAGCCAAGCTAAACTTAGAGTATTTATTTCTACACACATTCAAAATGCTGCATCTACAAAGCAAATGAGGTCTGAGATGTTAATACATAAACTCTGTTTTAGACTTTTAAACAATTAAAAGTCAGACCTGTCAAATCTTGCTCAGTCAAGCTCTGGAACTCCTTGAAGATGTGCACCATTGAGGAATTCAGGCTCTTGATATTGCCGTGGATATCATCCAGATGTGAGTTCTGGAGGATTTCGATGAACCCACTGTGTGAGGTCACTGTGTTGTTTAGATCACTGACACAGCTCCACAGGCCAGACACGTGTTTGTTCAAGCCTTCTTTGATCTTCTGCAGATTTTCTGAAACAGAGTCAAGCCGGCCACAAACCACTTCAAGTTTAGAAAGCCTCTTATCCAGACCATCGCCAGACCTTTTGCAGTCGCCCATCTCGACCATAAATCGACGTACGTCCCGGTCCACATTGTCAAAATGTACCCTGCTATCTTCAATGTGCTCTGTCATTTCCTGCTGGATCTTGTCAATTTCTGAAATTATTTTGTCTTTGGTGTTTCCCAGGTCGGTAACTACGCTGTCGTGTTTCTGGACCATGTGCTCTAGACCTTTCAGCGTGTCATTTATGGAACTGAAGGTCAAGATGACCTCTGACAATTCTCCACGGATGGACCTGAGATCACCGCTGTTAGTGCTGATGACGCTGTGGCCATCCAGTGGTTTTTGTGTATTATCCAGATGACCCGCTCCTGATTCAGTTCCTGTAGGAGTGGTCAACGTGATCTTGCAGTGACCGATGCATTTCTTTACTTCCTCTCTCAACTGATCCATCTCTTCTTTCAAACCTAAACACACGTCTCCACAGCCGGTCTGACCGGAGTCAAATTGATCTTTAATGGAATTGAATTCTCTTTGCCATCTATCCATGGCATGGTTTGTGATGTTCTTGAGTTTCTTTAGGTCATCTTCGACGGTGCTACAAACATCACAGTTCTCAATCTCATTGACGATTCTATTGAAGTGCTCCCCATTATCTCCAGTGAGCGCTTTGATCTTGCGAACGTCGTGACTGAGACTGATCACCCTATCCTCAAGAGAGTCACCGGACACGGAGAGATCCTTGAGCCTTGTGTCAAACCTCTTGATCTCGGCTTCATTTGAAACGACTCTCCACTCCAAAGACTTCACTGTTTCCCCTGGATTCAGACTGCCACCCCCTGAACTCGACCCAGGAACCAACCCTGAGCATGCAGAGCATTCGCTTAGCCTTCTGTCTATAAAGGATGTCGTGTTCTCCAGCCGAGACAAGCGCTTATCAAGGTCAAATACGGTTTCCTTTACCAGTCCTACATCAAAGTCTATGTCAATAAACCTGTTTTCTTGATCATCAATACGATTATTGAATTCATTGCGAAGATTTCTGAGCTCCTGCTGAAACGAGTCCCGTATGTTAGTTTCCATAGAAGCACAATTCTGCTCTGTCCTCCCGACTGTGTTGTTCAACCGTCTCTCCAAGTCCTGTAGATGATCATTGAATATGTCCTCCATCACTCTAGGGACTTCTCCTTGTCCACCTCCGCCTCCGAAATGTCCACCACCCCCAGTTCCTACCAGTTCCCTGTTCAAACGGTCCTGCAGCTTGTCATAGGCCTCTGATGTGGAGCTTATCTTCCTGTCCATGTCATTTAGTCTTCCTCTGATGTCCGCCACCGTGTCACAACAGCCTTGAGATCGACTGAGATCCCTACGTAAGCCATCAATTGTTTGTCGGTAGCGTTGGTCCATGGCATTGATCTGCTTTTCTAGAGCAGAGATCCTATCTCGATCTTGTTGCTGTTGACGTCTAAGGTCTTCAACCCCAGTCTGACAAGCTAAACAGGAGAGCGTCACACGACGTTCAAGTTCTCTGAGGATCTCCTCCTTCAAAGTGTTGAACTTACTTCCTCCTACTCCTCCTTCGTCAAGGTCATTGCCTCCTTTCCCGTTTACTAGATGGTTGTTGATGCTGACTAGTGTTTTGTCATGAGCTTGCGTCCGGTTGTCCAGCTGGTCCAACTTGGTCTGAATGTTATGGATGGTTTCTTTCATTTCTGGCTGGGCTGCATCAGCTGGCGTCTTGCCGCCATTCAAACCGGGTTTACGCATCTCTTCCTGGAATTTTTCATTCATCCCACGCAGTGAGGATTGAAGGTCAGTTAAGTCTTTGGTCAACCGCTGGATTTTGTCCTCCAGTTGTTTCATCTTTTCGTTGTCACCTCTCCCTAGCCAGAGATCGAAAATCATGTTTTAACAAAACAAATCAGGATTCACTGCTGGGAATTTTGCAAAAGGCAAAGTACAATATAATATAAGTCTCAAGATAGAAATGTTGCTCCAGCAATATTTTCCAGTGCAACAGCAGCGATTTTTAACATGGTGTTGACATTTCAACGCAAGAATATCAATAAAGCATCCTCTGAGCCAATGTTAAAAATGGCTGCACGGGAAAACATCGCTAGGGTGACCTTTCCTAGGAAGACTGTGTAATGTGATAAAATATTGACCTACCATTCCCCCCACTTTGTCCCTGACCACTACCAGCTCCAGTTTGTCCTGGTTGTGAAGGTTTAGGCCAAGGTCTAACTGTTGAGATCTGAGTGTTAGATCCCCCGTTTGGTCCATCGTTGCAGTCTTCTCCACTGTATCCATGGCAACACTTCCACTCCATTTCCGTTACCATTTTGTATGCCACCTTGTATCTGGGCCTCATGTATGTCCTATATCTGTGAGACACGTGAAAATGGCCATGACATGGTATTTTGTCATTGTCAAGGTTTTGTTTGAATTGGGAAGTACATGGGATTAAGAAAAACATTGAAACACTCTGTTCTGAAATTCTCATTTTAGGCATTTAAAAAAAATCTAAACTACTCTGGCTTGGTATGCTCATTACATTACGGTTCACCGTTCTGTAAATTGTTGAATATCTTCCACATTAAGCACTTTAAACAAACAGATCCTCTGGGCTTTTTGGGAACAATGTTGTCTCCATCATGTCTCCATCAGACAAACGAGTTTCTAACCTCCAGTTTAGTCTCAGTGAGAGTAAAACACACACATGCTTGAAGCGACATATATGTTTCAGAATGAATTCCTTGCAAGAACAGACATATACTGTTTATTATATACATTCAGGGCTAGTTACTGCCCACACATATGTTTTCCAGCTGTTTAAACTACAGTCGTGTTCAATGAGGGGCCAGGCAGCAACGTTAACACGGATACACACAGTAATAATAACGCTCAGAGTAGAAAGTGTGAGTGGTAAATGTGAGTAACACTAGTCATGTTTGCCTTACCAAATAAAAATGAGACTGTGCATTCCATGCATTACTGTTATCATGGTATATTTATATCATAAATCTGTGTAAAAGATCTCAAGTCCACTGTGCCATACAAATAAACAAATACTGGTCAAGGTCAGCTTTGAACCCATATTTCGGCATGGATAAAAAGGTGGAATAGGAAATGATTTTAACTTTTTTCCCAGGAATATTGGTTACATTTTATAAGCCACTGAATTCTTGTCTGCATGCTCCATGACCCCTGTTAGAAGTAAAAGGGGTCTCTCTGCCCTATGAAAAGAGTGCAAAAATAGGTGGTGGTGTTTTAGTAGGATTTAAGACTAATTCCTGCGGTGTTCTGGTCGAAGCTTGGAATGGCGTGCCACCTCATTCCATATATAGTGGTGTGTGTTTGTGTGCGTGTGTGTGTTAAGTCTAAAGGAGTTGAATACAATTTTTCCAGCTGGAGGCCGCTATGTTGCTGGAAACCACTTTACAACTGCACAAAATCCTGGCATCCACAAACTACATTTTGTTTATCTCCCCATTTGACAGTAAGTCTACTGTGTAAACAGCACATTTTTTAGTATTTCTTTTTGTGTAATGACTCAGAGTTCCAGAAATATGTTGATGTGGTGTTACAGTATTTTGAATGTTATGATATTGTAGCTTTAAACATCTGTTACCTGTCAAAAGATGTACTGCAGAGCATAATGGTCCCATTTATTCATACTACACTAAATAAAGGCCAGACATAAATAAAACAGACCAGAAATCCTGACTTGATATCAGATTCAAGGTGCCTCAGATACAAGGTTACAAAACATAAAATGATAAACAACTTGTAGGGATAAAAGAAACAAAATTCTGGCTAATTTTCCTCTTATGTTGTTCTGAACTTACTTTTCCTACTTTTTTTAATGTTAGCTACTGACAGCCTCAGTACTTTTATTTTTCAAAATGTCATGTTCCACAGTAAAGAGAATTGTATGAGTTTGAAGTGACATGAGAGTGAGTAAATAAAGATGACCAAACTTTCCTTTTTTGGATGAACTATCCCTTTACCTGAACATTTCGTATTTAAGATAACGCATACAGTACATAATATACAGTAAAGACATACTTACACAACAACACGAGCACACTGAACGCCCCAGGAACATGGCTGATAATCCGGCTTCACATACGTTTCCACGCCATCCTCCACTACGCAGCTCACCGTCTTGGTCACCACATATGCACACCAGTTTCTAGGAAAAAAAATACATAAAGTATGTAGGAAACACATCTACAGAAATGCTTATGATGTAATCCAATGAATGTAGCATTGCCATTTTCTGTTTGTATGGTTTGTTTGTTTTTATGAGAATGTTTTTTTGTACATGCAGCATGTACATTTTAACACATTTGATTAAAATTGGAGTTTTGTGGCTTTAGTTTATGTCTGTTAGCTTTGGGGCCATCCGTATGCTAGCACACAACTAGTTTCTGTAGTTTAATTGGTAGAACATTAGATTAATTTGGATAAAAGAAAACATTAGGATAAAAGCGTTCAAATGCATAATGTAAAAGATACCAAAACAAATAAACTTAATTTTTTTTTTTTTAAAGATTGTTATTCAATCCTATGCAATACCACTTGCAACAAACTTGACCTTGACTGAGCTTCTCAAAGATGAAATATGAAATATTCCACTAGTGAGACGTGCAGCTATACAGCTTTCAGGACTAATGGAGCTCTCCAAACATAGAAGCCAAGTTAAATCTTATCTCCCCCATATGTGCTCAAACCAACGTCTGTGTTAGATTTACAGTAATTCCCCCTCAATCTGCAATGTCCTCGAGTCCCCTGGCTTCAATACTATGCAAAACGCAACAGATAAATGGTCTCTCAAATCTGTGACATGCTCTAGAATCAAGCTTTCGCCATCTCTACGCTGGAAGTAGAGTGCGAGTTGATCTCATCTTTTACCCCATCTTAGGTTTCAGCCCTGTTTGGTTTTAGTCTACTAGTAAAGACAAGAATCTACGTGCTGTGTGTAACACAGATGTGGTTCGTCTTGGTTGGTTGTGCGTTAAGCCTTCGCACAAATTAAGTTATACCTCAGACCATCGCAATAAAAAAATGCCATCAGTGCTCTCGCCTCATGCTGCGTGTCAGAAAAAGTGTCTTCTTAATAGGGAGCATGAGTGACTATAGTGCAATGCACATGAATTGTGTTAAACCAGACAAGCATGTGGAAAGCTTCCAAAAAGACACCGAATGTAGTTTCGTATAGGAATTAATTACAGAGGATTGATTCAGTTTTAATTACACTTTTAATGTGATTCCTTGTCAAATTAAAACAGGATGTTATTTTTTACTTAATTATATTCCTTATTAACGTCAATATATCTAACTTGTATAAATCTTGAAAGCTATGACCAGGTTGTGCATGCCACCAATTACATTAGGACAACCAGTAGAAAACCATCTCTGGGACTTCCAATGATACTTGTGATACATTTATGCATTTGTGCAGATGCTTTTATCCAAAGCGACTTACATTGCATTATACATTATACATTTGTTTCTATGTATGTGCAATTCCTGGTATCGAACCCATGAACGCCATGCCCTAACCACTGAGCTACAGGAATATGTGAACGGCCCACAAAACTGCCCATTTTAATAAAGAAAAAAATTGGAAAGGATTTTGATCAAAAGCAAACTGTTAGAAACACTTGACATTAAACAAACTATATAGTTTGTCATTATTATTTTGAATAATCATACAGTTTTTCTGTAATTTTGTGTAGTCTACTTTTTACAAATTCATACAAATTTGCCACTTCATAAAGTAGTTAATAATTACTGTGAGATCAGCCTTGCACAAAATGCAATCTTTTACTAAGCAATCTTAATTTTCTGACTTTTTAAATCAGAAAATGAACTAACGAACTCTACTATTCATTTGATTTATTACCAACATGATTTTATTACTACAAACTTGACCTTTTGCCCAGGTTAGTACCATTCACCTTAAACACATTTTAGTTTATTGTAAGATCACCCTCTTCTAGTTTGACAGTTGACAGAACCCTAAAAGGGCACCATGACAGCAACCGCATTACATACTAACAAGGAAGTTACCCAACAATTGGCCGTAAATGAAAAACACGCAATTTTCCCAAGACATCCTCCAAGTGGACGCTGTGGACCTCAACCATCTGACAGCAGCTTTGATTCCACATGGCCATCAGCGACCTACGGTGGATTTCCTGTCTCCGACAGCTGCTGTGTACGCTCGAACGTATTGCCAGCACAATTTCATGTTCTGGCCTTCTCTATTAAACACAGATGGTGCTAGATCACACTATGACATCATAAAAAAAGCCATGGTAGCTATATGAAAAGATGTTTCTAATGAACTACAGGAGAAACGCCAGTGTTTTGACCGCTAGAACAATTTGGTTCAAGTTTAAAAGAACAGCTCAATGGAATATTTCTAATGTTGATAATAGCATCCACTACTTTTCCTGTAAAGCTGCTTCTTTTGTAAAGAGAAAGTACACCCAAAAATAAATATCCGATCATCATTTACTCACACCTTGTGTCTTTTCAAGCTGTTGTGATTTCATATTTGGTTTAGAACAAACAATTCTTATCCATATTCCATACAATAAAAGTTAATGGTGACTACTGTACAACTTTTCCTAGTCCCTTTCATTCTATGAAAAAAACAATACTCTAGATATAAATGTCTCCTTTTATATACACTCATATTGTCAAAGACGACATGAAAGTGAGTAAATGACTAAACTTATAGCATATAGCAGAATGAGGCATTCCCATAATACTACTAGATGTAATGTTAGTTGCTTACACTAAGCTTTCTAGGTTTAAAGATGGCAGGAGTTATCCGTCTGTTTCAGCTCACCACTATTTGTTTTCCAACTGTTGATTGGAGCGAAGCAGACCACAGTATTTCCAGGCCTCTACGGCCAGCCGTGAATGATCCACATTCTTAGCGCATTCGTCATGCAGAATTTTCATCCCGGGCTTGCTTTCATCGAACATTTATGCAGCTCAGGACTTTACGAAGACACTCAACGTGTTTCAACACCAGAAAGAGAGGAAAATATGAGACGAGACGAGAAAAAACGCACAAAATAAAGCACATTTGGCAGCTATTACGCTTCTCGCAGTGTGTGTAGCCTTCTTCTAAACCAATAAGAGCTGATCCCAATATACAAAAAAAACCTTAAATCATATTCATATTTTTCCATTGCATCATTTTATTTTACAAAACTATAAATATATGAGATTACAGTCGTAACAGGTTGAGTGATCTTCGACAAGTTCAAGGCTCATTTACTCCGAGTGCACGGTAAAAGAAAAATAAAGATCTTGTAATGTGGATACGTCATGGCTTACAACACTGGCTGCTAGACTTGAATTAAAATCTGATCAAATATATGACATAAGCTAAATCATCAGCACATTTCTGCGTAAGAAAGCAATGCTTCCCTGATGTTATGAATTTCTCACCCACTTGGATCTAAAAACTCATTTCAGCGCAGTGGGAAACTCAAATGTGGAAAACTATGAATTGGGGTTTCAGACATTGCCTTCATAGTAATTGAAAGTGTTGAAATATAAGACTGGAGGGTGCTTTAGAAAAATATGAAAACTGGCCTCGTTCTGTCGTTCACAGTTAAAATAATAAAAGCAGTTTATTAAACAGTTAAATACACCTTTATGGTCTTGTCTCTTTTTACCCATTTCTCACATACAGTATCTATCTGACAAATGACCAAATCCCAAGTAGAGTATCTGGTGCACAAATACAATTACCCTTTTGTTCCTCACCACTGCTGAAAACAGTGCTTCAAAGACGACAGTAATTGCTTCTCCCACAAGAGAAATGATATCAGATTATTGTAGCGCTTTGTCACTGTTATGAGGTAACCATCAAGAGAAAATATCAGGCTTTATACACTGAAAGCTAATCTTCCGAAAGGATTTACAATATGGATAAGAAATCTCCCCAGCATTGCGGTACATGTATTAACATATGTCAGACAGGCTCTTGGTCTATGACATCATTTCTTGGCCCTGCTCTAGTAAAGCAGGACCAACAGAATAAGATCATTGTCTATAATCTAGGAGTGTAATTTAACATGATTAAACTAATGAACAGCATAATAGGTCTATAAACAAAAACATACCATAGGATTTAGTGTATAGCACCATTATAAAATATGGAGATACCGAAGGTTACAGAAGGACAGCAGAGATATAAAAACAAATAAGGTCTTCAGCTCCTTACCTCACCATGATACAAACATTAAGCTTAAAACAATACTTTTTTATTTGAATTAGTTTGACATCACAACACTTAAACCATAGTAAAGATAAGTACACAAAGTGCAATTTTATGTTTCAAACTGAGATGGCGACATAGAGGCAAAAGTTACGGATAGTGACAGTACGATCTTCTTTATGTCATTGTTGTTAGTTTATGAAAAAAAAAACACACAATCTGTTTAAATTAACTGAGCAAATGGCATTCGAGCTTCTCTACAATTCATAATGGCAAGTTATGCGAGACTTTCACAAGCAACATATTTTATATAAATGCTATGATTCTTACTGCTGACTCCAGATGTTTACACAGAGCCAAGGTCCCCTTTATAAAGCGTTTAAGATGTGACGTCTGCGGTTCCCATCAGACCTGATGATTGATACTACAAAGAGTAACAGAGTAACACTTGTAGAGGTGTGGCTATATGGATCGGGTGGCTCTTATTTTCTAATGCGCTCATTGCAAGATGGCAAACACGCAAAACTATCCTCCTTATGATTTAAAGCATAACTATGTTGGTGCTCACGCTGCACCTCGCACAACAACAGCCTCTGGAAACATCCTCAGTTACTGTATCAAACCCATGCTGTTTGTTCACACAGGGAGAAATTGTCGAATTTACTTTCTGATAAACTATGAACTATTGTCGATTTGAAAAGATCAATATAAAGTCTTTAAAAAAGTCTTACTCATGTTACGCAGAAAAAATAACCGCAAATGGTTTCGGACAGATATGAGAGTGATTAAATACTAACATATTTTTTGTGAATTGCTCCTTTAAGACACAGAAATGATAACTGTGGTTTCTGAGATTATACAATGCAATTATACATCCATCAGTATTATGTCCATGCATACTCAAGACCGAATGCATAATGAAACGCACTATCAAGTTTCACAAATACAGACAGTGCGTGTGAGAGAGCGAACACTGAGAAGAACCAAGGCGAGAGAGATAGAGAGATAATGCAATTCTCAGAGATGGAATCCTTTTGATATTGAATCCCTTAAAAACACACAATGACATAAAACTCCCTCTTGTTTTACCCAACAGCATTTGAACTTCCTGTGATCAAGACTCAAAAGACTTCTACCCACATATCTTCCCCTCCGAGTGACCCTGCGTGCCGCCCAGGCACTGCACTGCACCCCGTGACCTCTGACCCCAGCCTGACATCACCAACAGGAAGTGGTCAGGGCAGCTGGGACCGTCACTGCGGCTACACGGGTAGCCTGTTTTTACAGCCTTGCTTATTTGTCTCTCCCCAGGAGGGGACAGACAGACGTCTAATCGTCCGTCTCATCAATCATCGACATGGGGTGACGAGAGGGCGTATGTCCCAGAACGAACGTTCACACCCAGTTCTGCCCAACTGTATCCACACAGAAACCCTGATAGTGAGATTCGACATCAAAAATGATCCACAGGCACAATATGAATATTGTCAGGAACAGCATTGATTTGCTCCATTAATGTTGTTGTTGCCAATGGCTTCAACCTCCGTTTACAAACATCACATAAATGCGGTCACGTCGTATCATGTGGAAACAGCTCACAATTGAGGCTATTTTTTGCAAAAAATGAGGCAGTTCTTTCCAGCACAGCAATTTGAGATTAGATTATCGCTGGATGTACAACAACAAACATGAAGTGTAATATAAACTAAAAAGCATTGCAAAAAAAACCTAAAAGAAAATATATAATCACAATGATTTATCTATATGAAAAAAAAAGATTTGCACCTAAAGGAGTTCACTATTGTGGTCTTGTTTTAAATCAGCTTACACTCTTTGATAAAATAAACCTACACGTGGTTTATTACAGCCTTCTGTGAATATCAAGCAAGAAAAGCTCTTTTTACACAGAACTATCCATCTTAAAAACTTCTTAAAATAGCAATAACCTTTTTGCTGAATTAGGCTAATGCCCACAAGATTGTTTTGTGACTTAAATCTTTCAGACTGTATTATATCTGGACCTAAATGATTTTTTTCATGACCTCTCTAAATAAAGTAAAGGTTGGCCAAACACACACACACACACACACACACACACACACACACACACACACACACACACACACACACACACAGTGCCAAAAAAAGCATTAAAGCCAGAGCCTTCACAACTTTTAAAAACAGTATTAACAGATGTCTCATTAAAGCCCACACTTATCAGCTCACAACAATATTTACATATTCTCTGTGTTCACTATTTATCTCATTTCTTTTTACATACTGATATTTTAATAAACGTTTGTTATGGTTACCCTTATAAATAGTTTAGGTCATTCCGAACAGGGCACATATTTGATGGAAGGGCACGCTCGTGGGAAAAATTTTCCTGTGGTTATACTGTAACTTGCTCCCTTTACAGGAAAGCAGTTTCTGCAGGGGTTTGACCACAGCGGCACATCTGTGGTGTCTCAGCTTGGAACGTCACTAAAATAAAAGAATGGAGGGGCTGGTTTTCTAAGCAGATGTACTACAGATGTGACTGAAATACACCAGGGGAGAATCATCCTCTAAAAATATTTTAACACTGTATTGTTATGTATTTTAACTTTTTGCTCTGGGATATATTACACTTATCTGATTTAAATTTAAAATGTATATCAATTTCAGGATTAGTAAGGCCCACCTTCATCATCGTCCAAAAAAACCCCAGTCTGGCTTAATCCAATAAAACCAATCAGAAAGCCTTAGAAACAACATGTCAACATCCTAATATCAATGAGGTGTCCTCTTCCAACCCTCACTATGAGTAAAATTAGTTTTTATATAGAAAATTATATAAAAAAAATATAATCTTTTACATATAGAAAATATAAACATGACTTATGTATAAGATCTAGCCCCTTACAGAAACTTAAAGCAAAGTTAAAATCTAACAATCCTCTTCAACTTCGTCTTCCAGAAGCAATCGTTCACAACAGACATTATGGCATGTCTGAATATCCGCTATTCCTCAGCGCAAACTGCTTCCCATGTCAAACAAAAACGTGTTCACAGGAAGCACTTTGCATATCAGAGGTGCTTCCAGAACAAAGTTTGAGTCCTGATCGACCATTCTAGGAGGCTTCTTTTCAAATGAATGGGCGATTGTATGAATGTAGACTTCCTGTCCGTCCTACTGCGATGGATTGGGGTGGTCTGGATCAACCCGAGACTTATAGGCACCGGCACAGGTTCTTGGCTTCACAGTCGCTGCCACTTTTTCAAAAATCCCAGGTCAAGGGCCAGGAACCTCTCTTTCACAAAGAGGATTACTTAAACCCTCTTGAGACACCAGAACAAAAGGCAAAATAAAACAGCTACAAAATACGAAGGACGGCTCAGCATCAAATAAGGCAGATTGAAAAGGGACACACAACGGCCTTTTTTAAAGCATGGATGGGGAAAGGATGAATAACAGCTATAGAGGACGCATTTTATCGCCCACGAAGCAAGCCTGACTGCTTTAAATTGTGTAGCACATGTTTCTTCAATAAGCTAGAGTGTGGGATAAGCTTCAATACTTTGGTTTAGGGGTTCAACTAAATCTTTAACTTTAAGTATAAGGCTGTGTTCACACCAAATGCGAATTGAACGATTTGCGCAAGTAAATTACATAAAAAGTCAATGCAGAGACAAGAATCGGCGCGAACTCAAACTTGACGTCCCAATGAGGCACATTGGGTGTTGCAAACCTGAATTACATCTTATAAAATACGTCAGAATGCTAAATTAAACTCACAAAAGTATTTACAGTCTCTTATTTAGGAGTACTGCAAAAATAGATCAAAGAAAGCAGAATTTTCCATTCTGCTGTTCACATCTGTCAGTATCTTATCAGTCCTGTGGACACAGTGATACTGACAGCTTTGAACACCGTCCCATTAGAGATGTCCCACTTGGGAAACTGATAACTGCAAGTGTCCCTCTGACTCATTATATTCTCAACCTCAACACAGCAAACTGATCGCCTCATGCATGCAACACACAAAAACGACAAGACCTGGGCAAAATTTCAATGAGTTTAGTTTAAAAGTCACACACAGTACAATGGACAGGCCAATCCAAGGGTGTGACATTTGTTATTATTGTGACAGCTCAGATCTACAGTCGCCACAGAGACCTGAATGCTGCGCTGTCTGCCAGAATTAAATTCTAAAGGAAATATATGAAAGATGGCAAAGGTGAATGTGGGCGTCCAGTCTTCATGAATCACTGCTTGTCCAGCATGATTTCCTGAAGAGCCGTAGACTTCGGCTTGGACTTTTGACTTCTGGTTTGGCAGAAAAAAGGAGGCCAGTGTTACAGCTACATGTGCGGATCAGCAAAATGTATTTCTAAAAGGCAGTACCGCCAAAATACAACCCAAGCCACGTCTATAACTCTGTGTACAGGCCCAAGACTTGCATTTATGAGCCTTTAAGACCAATATGCACAAACACAGACATTCATTCTCATGATGCGCACATCATAAAAATATGTCCTTTATTCAATAATGTTCCCATTTAGAGAGTATAAAGAATTGCCTTTTTAACCAACAGATATGCTCAGTTCAAATACTGTATGAAGTCACGGAAGAGTCATTGGCTCAGTTCATTGGGTTTATTGGGGTTTCTTTAACAGCAGCTCTGCAATACTAGTCTATTATGCGTTCATTTTGACTGTATTGGCAACATAACTATTAAGCTACCCATCCACTACTATCCACCACCTAACAGAGATGAACGATGACATTTATTACATTTGTTTAATGGTGGTTAATTTCTGACATAAATAAAGCTGGATTTTGTAGGATTTGAGAGGGTTCGCATTTAGTGATTGTAAATTGCTAATCTTAAAAAAACAGTAAACTATGAACAAATCTGCATATCACATCTACAAGGGACGGTCCTTAATCATAAAACAACACTAGCTTGTGCTTTAAATTACTGTAGACACGGTACGCCTATCATCACGTCACGTGTCTCACTCTGGAGAATCTATGTGGCCTGTTTTTTATTAGGACATATTTTGTGGTTTTGTGGTTGCAGTCACATGCCCACAATGTAGTTTGAATGCACCACGTGTGAAGTTATATTTCACATTTGACTCATCACATTACTCATGAACTATCATCAAGATATTAAATACCAACAAATAAGGGTTGATATCTTTGCACATCGTTCAGGAGCTCAGATGATGACAGAGATCTCGTATTTATTGAAGTCCACAAATGATGAACATCTGAATCAAATCTATAATAAATCTATAATTCCAATAAAAGTAAGAATGTATATTTTCAGAATATGGAACAATGGCTTTGAATGGGCATTCACTTCTATTGTATAGACACAAAAGTTAATGGGTACCGGTATTGTTTGGTTAACAACATTATTCAAAATATCTTGTTTTGTGATCTGCAGAAGAAAGAAAGTCATACCGGTTTAAAAAGACAAGAGGTTGAGTAAATGATGACCGAATTTTCATTTTTGGATGAGCCACATAGTTGGCAAAATATGTGAAGATGTGGATGGGATTCACAGATAAACACACCGCAAACTATTTATATTAGAGGGGTGTATTCCAACACACAAAACCTGGCAGTGTTTCTTGCCAAACGCTTACAATTTAGGGGAAAGAGGTGATTTAGGTACTCGCATATTTGGCAGCGGGAGAGTCGGTTCTTGCAAAGTTCATCTTTCAGAATCTTTTAGCATAAAATTTCTGCTAAATCTGAAGCACACATTCCTTGATAAATTTGATTATGGGTTGCGGTTTTCTTTGGAAATGCACGTTTAATGTAAACAATATGAGTCAAAATCTATCAGCCCATTCATTTAGAAGAGAAGAAAAACAACACAGTCAGCCACACGAGAGAAGATGAGTTCTCCACATAAAATGAGAAACGAAAAAGCGTCTTCACCCTGGTCCTCTCTTACACTTTTTTCTCTCTCCTACACTTTCTCTTTTTCTTAAATAAACACAGAAAATGCTGAATACTTTTTACATCTGTTGTAACTAAAGTTCAAACAGGCTGCTAATACCCAGTAACTAGACTCAGATTTCTCGAGTAGGCAGTACACATACTTCACAACATACTTCATACTGCTGGCACCGAGGGTTTCATATTATGACCATAGCTCAATGTTCACCCTCTTTTGAATATCCAATGGTCTTTCACATCAATTGGTACCGGGGCTAGTTGTCACACTTTAAACTCCAACAAATATGGGTACTCTGGGTAAGTATGCTTTTGACCGTATGCCTTAAAATGTTGCTACAAGACCTTAAATTGTAAACATCTGGATCCTCCCAAGATCACAAAACACGGCCTATAATGCGACAACAGTGGGCATGCCGGGGCGCATGGTATATTGGGAAAGTTGTCACATTAAATAGAGCAAAATCAAGATTAAATAAAATCTTGAACATACAATTTACAGAAATGACTGTCATTTTGAATTAACCATTTAGACTGAGAAAACAAGAATTTAGACATTATATGAAATCGGAGCATGTCATGCAAATTGCATAACTCAACTAAAATGGCTCACCATTTCCTAATTTAAAACATGAACAAATTCCTGTGACTTTACTCATTGTTCAGACAGTTTAGAGCCCATCATTTTTACATCAGCCTTCTGACAACCAGCATCTGGCCTGCGTGTGTCCATCCACCCTTGAGAAGAAAGCATTGCGTCAGTTAAGATGAAGGGGGAAACCCCGATGCGCACGTCAGAGCAGGGACAACCTCTTCCTGCACACCCCAACAATCACAGTCAAAACAACCATGTCAAAGTGGGTGTGTGCCGCTAAGACTAAAGATCAAAAGTGGTGACGTGTGGAAACGAAAGCAGCGCCACCTGATTGACAGTTGAAGGTCTGGGTTTTTTAGTATGTGTATTATGAGCAGGATGACCAGCACAACCAGCATTTGAAAGACTTTGCAGGGGTCCTTCTTATAGCAGAGCTCTGCATTTACAAAGTGATAATTGGCTGTTTGGGTGGACAGTATTATACCTCCTGTCGGTTTACTGTAGGAAAAACATGGGCTTTTTCTTTTCAAGTCTTTCATGTAGTCATAAGTGCCACATATTTAAAAGGTTAAAGTGCCTCCAGGCTATTTTTCTCTAAAAAATGCATTACAGGAAAATGCATCGCATCAGCAACGTCTGCTATCTATCTATCTGTGAGGTAGCCTATATAGTACTTTAGTACTTTGATACATTACACCACAGTATTCCTGGGGTACTCTAAAATACATAAAATAATAATATAAATAATATTATTCTAACAAAGTGCAGCTGTTATCCTGTATCACGTCCTATTTGTGATAACCATCTGATTTTTCCTTATCATACAAATAACGGCTTTATGTAAATCAGATGCAAGCTTGACTTGAGGTACCTGTGTCTGCTCGCCGCCCTCGCCCCGTTTAAAGGCTGCGTCTGTGTCTGCGTCTGCGTCCCCGCGTACAGGTTATACCGCTGAGGATACGAGGCGCTCCAAACATCTCCAGAGAAAAGCAGCAGCACCATCAATATGAAGGGAACCTCTCCATCCATCACAGCGCGCGTCGATCTGAAACTCTGTGTAACTTATAAACTCTCTTTAATCCAGAAAAACAGCAGTTTCACAGTGGCTAGAGGAGCTTGTTAACACTCCCAAAAGTTCGTACTATCGATCCATTACGCGCGTCCTGAGTGCCGCGTCCAAAACTATCGGATAAATCTGTCGAGTCGACGCGTAACGCGCTGATAAAACAAACTGAACTCCCGCTATCCTTCTTTTCAATGGTTTGTAATATTTGTCGGTACATCCAAACACAGCAATCCAAAGGCTTCCTGAAATCTGGAGGAGTTTTCTTGGAAAGGAGAGATGCAGCGCGTTTGGAGTGAGGGGAGCCAGTGCGCTCTGACGCACACCAGCGTCCCCAACACACTCTCCCTCCCCTCCGACAGCTCTTAAAACCCTCCCCTCCACTGCACGAGTGACACCAAATCAACAACATCTATGCTTAAAAAAACACCATTTATGTGACTCAAATGAGTCATTGAATAACTTCTCAGTGAAATATAATACAGCCGAAACCTGTCAAGAACAGTCCAGGGCACATTTTACCTCAAAAAGAAATCATATTTCTCAAACAATATGTAGCATGGGACTATTGGTTTACTTTTATAAATTATAGACATCTCATCAATATTGCAATGAAATTTCATCATTTCAACATAATGATAACAAACAAGCATATATTGTACACAAACAAATAACAATATTTAAACTTAATGGTAGCATTTATCATTAGTGACCCGGGATGTCATCGACTACTCTCCTCTCATTCATTCTTTGAAGTTAGACCTCAACCTTCTATTTCAACCGTATTTATTATAATCAATAAAACAAGAAGAAATAACAATGTAAAATAATATTGGTTTTCTAATTAATTTATTGTAAAACATTTATAAAGTTGCTTTAGTGACCTAAATGACAATATTGTTTTAAGACTTAAAATAATTAATATTTACATTGATAACAATTTTTAGTGTTCATTTTACAATACTTTAGCGCCTGAAGTAGTTTTAACATAACATAACAACATTAACATAACAAAATGTCCAAATATAACAAAATGGGTTGCTTAAGACCTGAATAGGTAAACATGATTGGTGAAGCCTTCATGCCTTTAAGGGTTCATTTTTGCTGAATTAAATAATCTTATTGGTCTGACACAGACTACAGTCTGTATAGATTTTATTATCATAACAAAAGGTGACTGCATTCATTTTTTATTCACATTCTTTCAGATTAGACCACTTGTATGGCCAAATCAAAAGCAGTGCTTTAAAATAAATGTCAGCCAACTGTGCGCTATTTTTAAAAATAGAAACGGTCCCTGTTTTAACACAAATCTCAGATGAATGCTTCTCACTGGTTTATCTCAAAACGATCTATCTTTTCCACTCCTTTGAAGCCCTACAGCTGTGAAAAACTATTTCTTAAACCGTCCAAAAGTGGGGCGGCTTTGGGGGTGTGTGGAGAAAAAGCCAGGAAGCCTGCTGCTCTTCAATAGAGGAATGTAAATCAAACATCTGTGGTTTTGAAGACAATAGTAAACTCCAATCAGAATCAAGAAATGAAATACTGTATACCAGCATAGATGAGAGCGAGCGAGAGCGAGAGAGAGCGAGAGCGAGAGAGAGAGAGAGAGAGAGAGAGAGAGAGAGAGAGAGAGAGAGAGAGAGAGAGAGAGAGATTTTCTACTGTCAATAAGGTTGTGGGGACGGCGTGAAGAGGAGATGTTAGAACTATTTCAATAATGTCATGCAAAGCTGCTCTCCATTCCACCGCAACCACCTGTATTACTGCCCCGAGTTGACCTCAGGCACCCAAAAGACCCCCAACGTGCCTAATTTACCACCTTCAGGCCCAGTCATGCATGTTGAGACAAGACTTCAAAACAGACGGGTTTATATGAGGTTACATTAGCTATACGTAAGAGATATTCACAGACAGCGCACATGACATGCAGAGCTAATGGATGTGTTCTTAGTGGACAAATAAACAGCGTTCGTGAGGTCCTGACAGTCTAACATCCGTTTCGGCTCAAACCCACAGTCAATCTTTTGTGCTAGTCTGTCAGAGTAATTCGACAAGCTTCTCACTAATAAAAAAAGGCCTTGTGCCTTAGGCCGGGGAGCTGCGGCGTGGCAGAGGGTCTTTGATGTTAAGGGTTACTGTGTGTCAATGAGGACGGGAGCAGATGATGATAAAGCAGGTTAGTGGAGGGGCTCTGGAGAGATTGTGTGTGGTGGTAGCGCACAGTTGAAGACTATAATCATTAAACTAAAACACATGTTTCTTAAAGGGCGAAATTATACTTGCTGAGCTTTTATTTTCCCAATAAAAGTGCACAATTGCATGGCTGTTCAATTAAAAACAAATACTGTCTCCAAAAGAACACTACCTCCAAAACAACAGTGTGCAACATTCCTTAAGTTTATAAAGTCTGAAAATGTGTAATATAAATAAATTTATATTTTACTGATGCATAGGAATGTCTGAATCAGCCAACTGGTGCATACAGTACACATATTATTTAAAGGTGTTATGTGTAATTTCTTTCTATATTCAAATGTTTTCTCTTATCCAAGTTTAAAAATACTTTGGAGTGATATTATTTCTGCATGTACATTTAGAGATTCCAGTGGCATAAAATTTACACACTGCACCTTTAAAAGTACAGTATATCAGTAGTATATTAAACTCTAGAGATATGTATACATTTATAGATAGCACATTCAACTGCTTCAGACATGTTGTTATATCTGCCATTTTGGAACAGTCCATATTTTCATTGCTGTCAACACTCACAGTAAATGCAACAGCATTGTGCAGCCTCTGCTTGTAAAATAATCTGAGATTTAAATTCCTGAAGAAATAAGATAACCTTTCACAAGTGAGAATTTGTATGACTATAGTTGCAGATGTACAGTCAGCTTGATTTTGACCGGCTTTGATCATTACTATATGGTGGATAACTTATATATAGTCGCCCATAAAACAGCTGCTAGTGATGCATCTAGGCCTATGTATCTACATCTATGATTAAGTAGCTAGCTCTGGTGGAGGTTTAATTGCCATTGTTGTCATGTATAAGGGTATTTGTCTACAAAGAACCTGACATCTGCATCAAATACTAATTGCACCAAAAACCTCAAATATGCTCATAACTGGCAGGAATTCAACCAATTATCAATCCACAGCATGACGACCGTACTGCGTCACACCAAAACACTTGACCAAAACATTTTTGAGCACTACCAGCTGTGCAAAAGGGACCAGGCACAATTGCTGCCCTGCATTTACAGTCCCATCAACAGCTGTGTTTACAGTATAATTAAGGGGTCTCCCTCCACCCCACCATCATCAGCTGCACCCCACCATCCCTCTGTTACTTTAACCACTGTGGGCTTTTATTCTGGTGGCTGACTCTGGTCCATCCACAGCCAGACACCACACAACCCAGCATCGGTTGATACGCAAAACCCCAGATGGGGTTGAGAGCCGAGGACGATTGCTTGGTGTAGTGTATAATTTCTATGGGATTCTCAGTTCTGTTATTTTAATCAGACCTCACCGTTTAAACAAAATAGACAACTACTGCTTTGACTTCAGCCACACGCCATGATACATTAAAAGGTGGCGCACATTCAGTTTGAATATTTAAAAAAGCAAAAATACACACTTCCCCTTTAAGAGAATTACCAGATACACTGATGAGCTATACAATTTATGTGCGTAGCATTAGATACACAACATCAACTACAGAAAAATAAAAGAAATGAAATAACATAAAAAGATATTAGCATTTTTTAAATATTTTTTAATTTTTATGTTTTATCATTTAAAAGGATTACTTTAAATTGCTTTCCTGTAGCTCAGTGGTTAGAGCATGGCGCTAGCAACACCAAGGTCATGGGTTCAATCCCAGGGATTACACATGTATAGTATAAATCAATGGAAGTCACTTTAGATAAAAGCGTCTGTCAAATGCGTGAATGTAAATAAGTATCATCTTGCCAGGGGAAGTGCAAAAGTCCCCAAAAAGTCCCCCATCACGAACACAGAGTTGCCATACTCCCTTCATGAATCATCCATCACCCTGCAGAAAGTAATATTAAAATTCTTGGAAATCACTCAGTGTAATATGCAGAAGTGTGTATGGGAACTGTATCCTGCACAACAGCACCACAGCAACAACCCTCAAGTGGATCCGTATAAGCCAAAATACAAAACAGATCATCAGCGCAATCCGCCATTTTTTGAGGGGAGAAGTGAAATGATTTCTCCGAACCTTCAAAAAAAGATAGATGCTTCAATGTAAAAGTTGATTCTCTCTTCATAGGTTTCGACATCTTGATTTAGTGAAGAGTTCCTGGAGGGCCACTGTCCTTCTTATCCACTGTAATCTTCAGGATTACTAAAAAAAACTTTAAGGCAGGTGTGTTGTAGTTGGTAAACTAAACTCTGCTGGAGTTTGAGACCTCTGGTTTAGTGCATTACTTTGAGCTTTCATGTAGCTCAGTGGTTAGAGCATGGCGATAGCGACGCCAAAGTCATGGGTTCGATCCCAGGGATTGCACATGCTTGGAAACAACTGTATAGTGTAATGCAATGTAAGTCGCTTTGGATAAAAGCGTCTGCCAAATGCGTAAATGTTAATGTAATGAACAAAACTTGCAAACATACATTCTCAGCTTTATGTGCAGATGGCCCACGTCACATAAATCCAGGCTGGACAGAATTTATGGCAGTCTATCTCTGTAACATGTCTTAAGGTTTTTATTACTTCAGACCCCGATTTAATAGCAGGTACACAGTATACACACAATAACCCAACAAAGTATCTAAACACGTTATAGCCATACTTAATGAATATTATGGTGTTAGATACACACTATTAAACCAAATGAAATCTGCAAAAAACGCATGCTAAACTGAACCAACTTTACTTTTCTCTGCCTTTGTACAATAACAACTAACATACTGGACAAAACGCTGCTTACAGTGAATGAAACTAATATGTTGGACTGGTTAGGACAGTGGTTCTGAGGGACAGGACCGTTTTTGTGGCATTTTATAAAATCTAAAAATTTCTCATACGTTTTGTGCAATCAAAACTCATATAAAAAATAAGACCACTAATCAAAAAAAACTCATGTTCAAGTTTGAGAACCACTGGGTTAGGAAACTCAAACAAATGTTTTAACAGTGAAGAATGTGCACACTTAATGGGAAAAAAACAGCCTACAAATGGATAATTAGGGAAATAGGAAATATGTAAATATTTTATCATTTATTATAAAGTGCTTTAACACTTGTCATGTCTGTCTGAAACATAAAATAGCAGGTTACCTACATTTTTTTATGTGGGTTGGGGTTATGTCAAATGACATTATACGTTTTCTACAAACTCCTCAACAGCTTAAATCATAAATTACTATTATAATGTTGCTTACATGTCGCAAATGGTTAAGTATTACAAAAATATAATTTGAACTTTTAGTGGCCTAATATTCTAGGGGAAGATGCATTTACATGCTACACTTCCATTTAACCTTTTTAAACACTGATCAGACATTTAAAAACACTTCCTTCCACATTCCTCCAACGGCAAAACACGAACAAAAGATCTCCGCAAGACAACAGCACCAACAAATCACATTCTCTGTCGAGTCTAGAACCACATGCCAGAACCCTCCAGAGCAGCTGAGAACAGTATCTTGAGATTCAGGCTGCAAACATCTAGCCATGTGCTTGCTTGCACTTTGTATCCCTCTCTCTTCAGGTTGTAGCTCTGTAAATGTAAAATGAAAGCCCACCCATGCATTGTAATTAATGTTTGTTTTATGGATGTGCCTCTGAGATTGGGCCACACACTTAATAGTATGCCACTTCCACGAGGGTTGGGCAGGTAAACAAAGCATGTCTAACAAATGATTATAGAGCACAAACTACAGACAATTACCAACTCTGCAGTAAATAAGACTGTGGAAAAATTAGGAAAATATGTTTTTTATTTATTAAAAATAATAAAAGTGTCAGTCAGCACTCACAATTATCGTACTTATGTGCAGCATTTTGTCAAATACGATTATGGCTTCCCAGAAACCTAGCACTGTCAGGGAGTTTTACGACTTCCAAACACAGGTCTAATCCGCACATGCTGCTTTAACCTGCGATTTTCCCCAAAGACTTCCTTACTCCAATTACAGGGAAGTGTCTTTACCCTCAAGGCCCTGTGATAAAACTCACGGAGGGTCGGACACCGCGACCTCTCGGTCACAGGTCGCCTGTGCGTGCCAGACTAACACAGAACGGCTAAAATTACTATGTTCCTTATAAGCACCTACAAAATTGCTGATTTATCTTTAGCCACTTTCATGTATTTACAAATGTTCGCTCATGGCAAAAACAATTATACTTTAAAACTACCTTTGGAGATACAAATCACTTTCACTGAATATAGATTTCTCTCCAGTTCCTAGAATTTTTCGGAACTTGCTTTTCCAGGTAACAATGATCTTGAATATTAATCGTCGACAATCTACATTTTCTTTAAAGTATACTTTCCCCGAGAGCAATCTGGTGTGTAATGTGATCACAGGACTGTAAGATATAAGATTTCAGCTGTTATTTTTCAGATACCACATTGAGTAATTCTCACGTAGGTGTAAATATCATACTCCAAAACAAAGCATGCTTATCCACATGATGATGGCCAACAGATGTTTTAAATTATAACAAAATGCCGTGGTTGACAAGATGGAAAATGGAAGCAATTGTAAAATTGAATCCAGTTGAACGTTTCACAGCCACTATTAGCCAAACTGAGGTGTTGGCTATTGTATGTATGTGATTTAGGATGGATTTTGGTGCCAAAAATGTGCTGCTATCTTCAGCGAGTCTCAGCGAGAAATGTATAGTGTTCTAGCACACGTGTGTTGCTGTTACAGACTAATAACAAAACAACATGTTAATTGCACAAATCGTGTTTAAAAACAATAGCCTTTGATGCCGCTTCTGCAATTCCAATTGTCAGTGATGGTACCTCTACCATGTCCACCACAGAACCACAAAGTAATGGGACCTCTGTTGCACGTTCCAAAAAACTAAAACAAATATAGTTAATCAATCCAATGTGACAAGCTAGACCTGATGCAAAATATTACTTTGGTCTTCATTCAAAGTTTTTAAAGTCCAGCGCATATTAAGGCTACCCCCTTGTTATTCTAGGACCGCTGACAACACATATGAATTTCAGCACAGCAGTTTGCTACGGCACAGGGTTTAAATTATTGAACTTAAACGCGTGTGTCAGATTCAGTGGTGCGTTGTGAGAAGTAGGGCTGAGAATTTATGGAGCTGTGATTCGTAGGTCTCTCACCTGCTCCCCTTCACAAGCCTTCAGGGATATGCAAATGGGTTAACAACGTAATGGCAGGGAAAGGAAATTCATTACATTCTTGACAAGTTATTCCCAATGGACGTTTCATTAAACCGAGCAAAAGGACTTCATTTTTTTCTCTATACCATACCATACAGACTCATGCTGGGTCTTTCTATTGAAGGAACAGTGCACCTATACTGTATGTAAAGTTGGTCATTATTTATTTACTCTTGTCATTCTAATTCTGTATGTGGTCATATTTTCTGTGGGACATAAAATTCATTTTTTGGAAGAATTGTTAGGGAGCTCTTGCCATACCATGACAATTTATATATTGACCACTACACCAAGCAGGAAAATTCTATAAACGCACAATAAAACTTGACTGCACTGTAAAACACCTGATACAGATTTTGTAAACAGAACTTCTATCTGTACAAAAGTCAAAACAATGCCAACAATGTCGTATTGGAGGTATCTGGTTCATGAAAACCAATGAAAGACTTGAAAATACTGACATATTACCCTAAACACAGTAGGCTACAAGATCAGCTGATCGTTTATGATGCTACTTCAACCTGTGAATTTGTACTGTTTTGGTCAGAAGCTTCAAACAAATCTCATAATAGTGACAAGTAACGTAAACTTTAATGTCACCAACCTGCAATCCAGTGATCAGTTGTTTCAAAGCGCTTATGGATAAAGCCAGACGTATTGACAAACTGTCTTGTTTGTTTAACGTTACAGCAATGCTCCGCCGACATCTGTAACGTTAACGTTACATTTAACGCGATCTTCAGTCGCTCTATTTATTTATATGGTAGAATAGAGAATATAACCTGTAATATAACCCGCTGAACCTGTAAGAAACACCAATGAAGAAGTTGTTTATGTTTACTGATGTTTGCGTATTGCGTTTACTTAGAAAGCTACGTGCTTTCAATTCATGAGGCGATTCGCAGACCGATTTGCGTAGGGCGTCAAAATACCGCGAGAGTAAATCGAGCACGTAAATCTCTAATCGCTCTCGCGATGTCATAGGCCGATCTGGGTTCATGAAGTCAAACGCGGATTCGAAATAAAGCCTTTTAACCCCACGAGTCACGACCATGCACGTTTACATATGTTTATTTTTTTACAAAACGATGACTCAAATAACATTTTATTAGGAAAAATAAATTTACAAAAACAATTTTAGCAATTTAGCTGTAATGTATATTTATATAAAGTATAATAATGTAGTAGCCTAGCTTATAAAGACGTTTTTCTGTGTTAAATTATGATACTGGATTTAAGCATTTTATTAGGCTATTTCAACACTTTTTTAATAAATATACATATAAACAAACCCATCTATCTGATATGTTTGTTTTGCCAATATCAGTTAAATGAGGTGAAGATTTGAGCTGGATCAGGATAAATAGGCCTACACAAAAGTGTAAAGAGTCTCATGACTGGCAGTGCATACATGGCATTTTTTAATAAAGGCTTTCTTTATATGCCCATTTCTGAGGACCACAGCTGGAGCTCTTGAGGCAATGCTGTTTTATTGGACATCTCTAAGCATGCTTCAACACGCTATAGTTCTCTGACCAGGCCTACGTTCAACAGGACACACTTTCTGCGGTGCGCTATAACAGTAATATGCTGAGCAGCTTGCCTTTTGAACTTTAACATGCTTGCTGTGCAGTAGGTGGCCCTCATACTTTTCTAGGTTTGTAGAGGCACAGTGTGAGAAGGAATAAATGAAAACATGAAGCAATAACCTCTAACTCTAAAACATACAGAGCACTCCTAAAACAATCTCACTTTAAAGTGAAGCGCACATACTTTTTCGCCATGCTCATGCATCTTGCTCTCAAAATTGGTTTGTTTATTGAAATTTGTTACAGTATGTGCTTTTGATTGATGGGTGCTCTAATACAAATAAAAAAGCAATTTTTTAAACAGGTAGAAAATAAACTTAATTCAATTAATATATTCTTTGAAAACACCTTATTATCTAATAGAATACAGTTGCTTGATAAATGCATCTGCTTATTGTGCAGTATTTCTATGGTTTGCATTCATTTGTATTTGCCACAATTTGCAAAGCAGCCGTGACTGTGACACATTGTGCAACAAAATTTAGAGGAAAAAATATAGAAGAAATAAATATATCATTAAATATCATGAAATACATGGTATTACTACAAATCTTCTATGAAGTGTGCATGTGCCTGAAACCAAATTTAAGCTTATTAAACATGTGTATTTGGATATAGATGACCTATACACTGCTCCTTCAAGCCTGTGATTAATTACAGGATGTATTTCCAAGGTAATAGATATCTAGAGCAAACAAGCAAACATGTCAGCCATGGCCAGAGACCAGTACAAAACATGTTTCTTGGCCTGACCCAACAGAACCGTCCAGAGAGAGATGATACAAAATTAACAAAACCAGCACCTTCTCTGTTTTTTCACTACTCAGAATAGCCACAAACATGCACTTCCTGCTGGTTGCCTTTACCCTGGGGGAGGTCCGTGTTCTAACTCAACGTGTTTCAACAAAAATGAGAGTAACAGACTTATGCTGTGTCCTCCTGGGAACTTTTCATGTTGAACGATGTGCTCCATTCTGCTACAACAGGGCCATCTATGATGTTATTGCAATTTCAGATGACACAGAAACGCTCCAAATATCTGGTTCTCTTAGAACTCTGCTGTCCGTCAGTCTTTTGTTATTGCAATCACCTGGTCTGCAAGTGCAGTGAGTTACGACTTTTTGGACTATCACAAATGATCCCTAGCTACGGGCAAACATCGCTCCCAATGGCCTGTGCATCGATTAAACTAATATATAGCCATGAGACGTTCCACCTGATGGCTTCTTAAGGTTTATGGTCACCCTAACTTACTAAAACTGGTTTATGGAGCGCAAGCACTCATCGTGACATTGATGTCCATTTAGCTTTTTTTTGGATATACTGTAAATACCATTAGTTTAGTTTTGACAGTACCGAACAAATGCATGAGGTTTTAGAAAAACACAACACATGCTTAGATTTAATTTGTCATATGACCATATAGGAGTGCGTAATGTTTTCCAGCTGTGTTCGGCTGCAGTCTCAGTGGGGCAGGGCTGCGTAATGGCCATGTTGGTTTTCTCTCTGGTAAGAGTTGTGGTCCTGTGGGATATTGAACAAAGACGTGGGATATAGTTCAAAATAAAAGTTTCTTTTTGTTTCGTTTGATGCTAAAGGATGACAAATGGTACTTTCTCCAGATTTGGAAGGCATTTGAGAGGAACAACAACTTAAAAGTACATTTTGTCATGCTTCTAAATGAATTCTGCGTGTGCTGTCACGACATACATATTTCTTCTTGTGTTTTTCTATTACAGAACATACTCTTTATTTGGTCCTATGGAGACCCAATTTGTACTCTGTGAACTTTAAGTTCTTCACATTTTTTGAAAAAATGTCTTGCCTTTTCATGCAAAAAGTTTATTACTGTTGGTTAGTGGCTTGCTTAAATATCTAACTCTGACCAATAACCAAGAAAACTATACTTATTTATACACAGGACTAAACAAGTTATGTGTCATCCTGACCATCGCAGCATGCCAAAGCTCCACACTTAAGAAGCGGTCTGCTATCTTTAATGACCCAAAGAATCTGAAAGGTTTGAACACTTAAGAGTAACTTGACTTGTGTTGGAGCGAGCGCATGCTTCACCAACCGTAAAAAAGTCTACATAGCAAAAACATTGTCAAGCATAAATAGTAACATGGCGAACGGTTACTGTGTAAGATAAAGCAGAACATGTTGATGTAAAAACATTATTTATCACTGCTTTCTACAATGTAAGCGGATCTTTATTAAATAAATACATTTAAAGCTTGCGATTAATTTCGATTAATAGTCTGTTTTGCTGACACAGCGGTTTTTGTCAGATTGACCTCACGAGCATGCGCTTCCATCGGGAGGTCGCTTTGCCTTCTGACCGACTCCAAGGGTCCTCGCTGATTTGTGCCTGGGAGAAAGACAGTTTAATAGGCAAAGAGTAAAGAAAGCAAGTAGCTTGGAAGAAAGCTTTTCTTTGTGTTTAAGAGAGCTTTTGGCCTCGATGATTCTCCACCTACCTCCTCCCTTCTGCCTCCTCTACAGCCCGGCTTCTGACCGCAGGGTCCGCAGGGACATCAGCACTGTAATTCCATACAAGTCAAACATACTCAACTTCTGTTTCCATTTTGAGGCAAAGGTAAAGGCGTCCCTCCCCCATGAAGAAAGGCTTTGTTTGACAAGCATCTCTCTTTGTAAGGGGCACCGGACTCGAGCGTACGTGTTTGTATCTTTTCAGTGGTTCATTTGTAATCCCACGCAGGGGCGGCATTGCGAATGTCAGCAAAGATGTTATTCATTTAGGAGCGTTTGAGGGGGTGAGCTCTAAGGTGAAACTTAAGGAAATCTGTCAAGATTAGGTCATAGAAAAAAAATTATATTTTGCATATAGAAACTAAAGCCTATTTTAGGTCATTTTAGGTTTTATCAAGACCTTTTCAATACCAATTTTTATTGACAGACGATGTCCCTAAAGTTCCTGTAATTTTTTGTTAACTTTAATAGATTTTTTTAAGTAAAAATGTTTAAAAAGGCAACAACAAATAATACTTTGATGCTTTATACAAATATTTTCAAAGGCCTAAAATTGTTTCTATGCAAAAAAATAATTATTATTTTGATTTGCAGGTAAAATATGACCCATACATGTTCCTGACAGGATGTGAGTTTTTATCACTGTCCGCTTATATAGGCACCTACAGTATGTTTCCATTGGTCCACCTTAAGCATCACAGGAGGCCATGAACGTTCCTCTGCCAAACTTGTGTCAAAGAGCTCAGAGAACTGTTGTCATTCGCAACGAAAACTGTCCACACAGAATCAATCATTTGCCGCCAGCATGTGGCTAATTACAGGTCCACATACCGTAGTCCTGACAGAACGCACATAGAGAGGTCTGAACCCCATTACACTGCTCCCAAGTCACTCCAAAATTCAGTCTCCATGTTTAAATAAACTCTCATTGTTTTTGCATTTACTCACTACTTAAGAGTCAAGACTGTATGGTTTTTAAATCGATTGTCTGTTATGGCTGGTGAAGGTGTGTTGGGAAAAAGTGGACCAATAAAACAGATCAAGATTTGGCTACAGTAACATCATGTAGACTTAATTCTCATTGAAAACTCCCCAAAAATACACCATGACTGTGGAGAGCCTCTGACATCAATCTCCTCTTAAAATAGGCTCTTTATTCATCACCAGTTCATGCGATCCATTCTGTGTCATGTTATGGTTGGTAATGAACTTGGTTAAAGGGCCAGCGTTTTTGTTTGGCTGTCATGGAGAGGTTAGACATAATTCCTGTGGCTAGCCAATGAGAGGTCATGCTAAGTTAAAATGGCTATTTAAAGGCGGTGTTTTTCTACAATATTTGATGAGGACATGTCCTCACCGGAGGACTCGGCAAACCCAAAAAATAAATACCGTACATCAACACCAACTCACACTGCAAAAAGTGTGGCTGTTACTTTATAAAGCTATTTTTTTTTACCTGACTTACCTAAAAAATGATATTTACCTGTGTTATCTAAAGAAGTCGGGTGTAGAAATGACAGTATAATATTTCTACACCTCTGTTTACTACCATTGTTTGTCCTAAAATATGTTTGGAGTACATTCAAAACATATTTAAACATACTGACAAGAAATGAAAAAATAAAAATCATTTACTCACCCTCATGTCATTTCAAACCTGTATGCAGAACACAAGAAGGTATTTTGAAAAATGTTGGTAAACGCACATCCCATTCACATCTATTGTGTGCACACAAAACCAATGCAAGTGAATGGGTACCGCCATTGTTCGTTACTAACATTTCATACAGGTTTAAAATGACAAAAGTGTGAGTAAATGACAGAATTTTCATTTTTAGAATTTTCAACATATTGTCTTCTTTTAATGGTTCACTTGCATGTCATAATGAAATTTTTATTATTATATTTAGAAAAAATCGGTGTGTTTTTTCTCTGAAACACACATGCTTACAATCGTCTCAAAAAATGAAATAATGCAAACATTGTGTTAAAGGGGCCATGAAGCGGCTGGAAAATGTAACCAATATCTAGGCATAGCTCATCTATCTATCAGCAGGTTTTCTCAGTCAGTACCCCCAGCTGAATGTAAACAAGCCGTTCTGCAGCTCATAAATGTCCAGACACAAACTAAGACTCAAAGCATTAGACCCTCATTTGTACATAGCACTTAAAAAGCAATGCACACTTTGCATTTTTTGCAACACACTGTAGGTGGATTGATAGGTAGATAGACAGACAGACAGTAATCGCTATCTACTGTATAAACAATTTCACTTATTTAAAGGCTTACTGGATCAGAACTCTTATTTTTGCACTATACTACACTATACCTGGGTTAGAACCCCAAACCTTCAATCTAAATTGCTACTGTACTATATAAGCGAGGACGATTCAAATTACAAACCCATTTTCTTCACCTACAGAGTCCTCTCCCACACCTCTGAAAGCTAACAAACTAAAATCATCTGTTAGCGGTTAGAGCTGCTCACCTTGAGGTGAAGAATAGGCGTAAGACTAAACATTGAAGGAAAAAATATACAGTTCCATCTCACAGTTTCAAAAGTGTTTAAAGAACTGTAGAGGCATTTTACAAATGGTAGTGTAGGTCACATCATTACAGCTGAGAAAAGCTAGACTTGGGATGGGTCGTACGAAATTCCATCCGGAGACGGGTGGACTTATGACTGGAAACAACTAAAATGATCAAATGCACACCTCAAAGGGGTAGTTCACCCCAAAAAGTTTCTTTCTTCTGCAGAACAAAAAAGAAGATATTTTGAAAAATGTTGAAAACCATTGGTCCCCATTGACTTGCATTGGTTTTGTGTCCATACAATAGAAGTCAATGGGGACCAATGGTATTCTATTAAAATATCTTCTTTTTTTGTTCTGCAGAAGAAAGTCATACAGGTTTGAAATGACATGAAAGTGAGTAAATGATGACAGAATTTTAATTACGGTGTGAACTATCCCTTTAAATGCACTTTAAATCGCTTTGGATAAACATTAGGGGTGTCCCATACCAGTATTAACTAATAACTGTAATATTAATAACAATGATTATTTATATCATGATAATATTACACAGAATATTATGGTCATTAATTCTGCACTGATTAAAAATTTGTTGTTTAATGGTAACAAACTCTTTTTATCAGCAGCCCTACAACTGAATTTTGAGTTTTGGACAAAAAAGAAAAGAAAACACAACATATCTAATAATACAAATAATAATAATTCAATAGATATTGCTATAATATTGTTGTCGTGAATCTAGTGGTGAAAGTCAGATATTGTGACATGCCTAATATATACAGCCGCCGAAATTATTCATTTCCGTTTCAACGCATCATTTTAGTTTTTCAGAATTTACTATTTATAGGTAGGTTTATAGTTCAGGTAAAATGATCATTCTTGTTTCATTTTGGGAACTACTAACAATATTTTTTACCAAGTTTCAAATAAAAAATATTTATATGCAGAAAATGAGACCTGGACACCTGGAAAAACAGATTAAAATAACAATCTCAAATACTGCAAATAAAACAAGTTAATATTCACTTTTAAGCAATACAACAGCCATATTTGTACACGTATTTAGGGAAAGTTAAAAATACATAACTTATGTAACATAACATAACGATAACCTCTAATTTTATTACAGTTTTCAAGTGTCGTGTCATTTATGTCACTCCTGAGGTTTGATTTTGTTGAAATTCAACAGACACTGGACTGGAATGACCACAATACATAAAGAAATGCTGGTTTGAAATGAAAAGTTAGAGTGGTCTCTTAATTTTTCCTGCGTCTGTATGTTAGCCAAATTAACATGTAACAGTATACAAGCATCATATATGAAACAAAAAGATATTTAAAATAGTTTAAATGAAGTACAGCATCTTACAACCCCAACTTATAAAAAGTATTGAATGCCGATCACCTATATTTTCTGCTATTAAATAGAAATGACAAAATACTAGATAATCAATTGCTATACAGTTATGAACTTCATACAAAACCAAAGATCCTGAACTCAAAGACAAGTTTATTGGTATAATCGTGTCTACACAACATAGGTTTTCCATGTTTGCAGAGAGAGATCACTAAACTGCGCTCATTAGACGAGAAGAACTGCTGTTAAAGAGATATTAAGTAAAGCAGGGACCACACTGAACAGTTTCCACACGCAGGTCTGGAAACCAGACTTTCAAAGCTTCCGGCCCTCAGTCAGACTCAACGTTAATAATCCACTCGTCTGTTTGATCCCAGCACAGGGTAGAAGCTGACAAAAAGCTCACGGGGAGCCGATTCTCCAACTTAATTACAAACACACGAGAGCCGCGTTCAGCAACATCACCCTTTAGCCTCCCAAACAAAACAAAAAAACGGGGTTGGGTGGTTGGCAGGTGACTGTAAAGTAATTACTGTATGTTTAAGACAAATCCTTTCTGTCCCTCTTTTTCAGAGGAATGGGGGAAGAGATCTGGCAACCAACACGGTTTCACATCGAGTCACGTGATCTTCAGACCTGAAAAGAAGCTTTGTCGACTTCCTTCAGCGTTAAAGCAGATGTTTGGCTTGGGTTGGGACCAGGGTGGCAAAGTTGTACAGTGGGAAAACCGAGGCAGGAATGCGGGGTAAAGTGAACGGCTTATAACTGACAGAAACCCAAAGTAGAATGTCGAACAGAGATCTTCTCCAGATACGTTTTGTTAGCACATTCTCCAAAACGTTTCCGTGAATTTTATGTTAACTTCTGGCTTTTGGGAACAACCGATGAACCGGGCTTCTTTTTAGCCTCCGCCGCCTGAAAGCATACCTTCTCCCTGAGCTATTTTCCATTTAGTCTAAAATAAGAGCTCTGGCCGTAATCTAGAACAAAACCTTATCTGGTTTTATCAGCTAGTTTGGGATCGTGCCAAGACGTGGCGCACACACCTCCGAAGGCTTTCCATTGAAGGCACCTCAGGGCTATTATTGGTTCCAGATGTAGTTTCCGCTGCCTTGTGAAAACAAGTCGGCTTACGCTGGCCTTGATCTCCGGGCTCCACCAGCAGGGATCTGTGTCATGGCAGAGACAAAACGTGCCCAAGTAGACAAGAGAAGATACGCTCAAGAAATGTGCAGACACTTTATCCAAAGCAACTGAATGCAAACTTCAATACTTACAGTCAGAGATTGGTCACTCATTTCCTAAGTATGAGCAATAATAAAAGTGATATTTACCTTTGCGATCCCCACCATAAAGCAACAGATGCACACCACCCTGGAAACTTGAGGTATTGTAAGCTTGCCTGAAATTCTTCCCTTGCTTATAAAGTGTATCCACCCATTAAACAAAAGTGAATTCATGCATGCTAACTATTTCATACTTGGATGGAGATAAAAAAAGGACACTATATATTTGGTTTCCTGAATCCTTCATAAAACAGATTTTCAGTCCAGAACAGCAGTGGAGTTGTGTTTCATAGCGTTAATGTAATCTCCTATTATTCTCTGTGCTGTCACATGTAATTGACTCAGGATGTTGTGATTGCTACCTTACAGGCTTTTTTTCTGCACACAGAGAAATCGTCTGTACTTGTTAAAAAATAATGGCACAGAGACTGACATTATTAGTTGTGAGTTAGTAAAACATATATAAAGTTCCTGTGTTTGTATGACCCCGAATGGGAATATTTTAAGAGAGAAATGTGAACTTATATAACCCAGAGAAAAAAGGTTGTTGCTTAGAGGTTGCACATTCGGAGAGTTCTCAGTTGTGTTTCATGATGTTTATCCTAATATTTACAAACAAAAATAAAATTACAAACAATAGTTAAAATACATAAAGCTGTAAAATTAGTGTGTAAGTAAAATAATCTGAATTTGGATCAATTTGATGAAAAAATGTTGAGTTCATATTAAGATTTTCAATTTTAAAAACTTTGCAGACTTGGCAAATCTGAGCTCAATTAGTGACATTTTGGAGATCTCTTTTATTTTTCTCTTTATGAGACTTAAGCAACAAATCCAATAAATCTCATTAGAGAAATAATTGAGAGATATTAAAAAGATTTCACCTGTGATTTTGATGTAGAAAACTGACTGCCTTGGACAGCGTTGAATTGCAGTTTTGCAGTCCGAATGAAGCATTTAGGAGAGCCGCAGAATAATATCTGAGATAACGTTATGTTGCTCACTGATTGTTGATAACCTGATGCAGTTTATTCTCTGAAGTGAAGACCTGACATTCATATTTTAAACATCAAACAAAAGGCCACTAGACTTTACTGACTCATACTGACTCACCTGCAATCTATGGGTCAATAAAGTTAAAGAACAGTTTTGTCTCCATGCAGGCACATCTGTATCTGTTAAAGTCACAGAGGAAGTGATTTTGTATTTGTATAGAGAGGAGGTCAATTCTCCAATCCAAAGGTGACTCATAAATGTATCAATATGTGTAACAGGATGCTCTTCCATGATTCTTTAACCAAACTTGCTGCTTCAATACTTGAAGTATGACAACAGTTATAAAGTTCATACCAGGAAGTGTTTAGTAATAGAATGAACGGTTTCTAAGGAAATGCTTAAAAGAGAATTTAGTGACTAAACTACTACAAAATAAGAGTCACCAAAAAATTCCCAGAAATGTTAGTAACAGCAACAAAATGAGTGGCTGATTCTTGATAAATATTTCTTTAGAATATCATTATGTTTGTTTATGTTGTTGCTTTGAAACCGTTTATAATACAATGTACATTAAGAATAAAAAAATCATGTTTACTGTTAAACACAACACAATCTTAATCTAAACAGGCCCTGCGAGTAACAACCATAACACTGGCACAAGTTCACTCACCACAGCTGGTCCTTGTTGACCAAAAGAGGCATTAATATATGATTTCATTTCCTCCATACAGAGAATGACTGAACACCTGGCACTTTGACAATGCCCTGAATGTCACATATACACACGAAACTCTCACCAAGAAATTGCATTTTAACTTATTATCTTATTATAGACTATAGGTTTTAGAAATTATTTACCAAGAATGAAAATACAAGCAAAATGAAGCATTGTTAAAAAGTTTATAATGTTTATTTTATGTATTCTAACTATTTATTTGAAATGACTTTTCCTAAGCTTTTTTATTTAGATTTCATTTTTATAATAATCCCAGCAAGTCTCTCAGGTCATAATACGTCTGGTCTTCCTGGATCTAAACAACCTGTTCCATTATCTTGGCTGCACATTTGGAGCGTAGCCTATCCAAAACACTCACTTAGAACGGATAGGCATATAGCATTGGTTATTCTAGCCGAGATTGTTAAACCGCTCTAAATGTTTGGCATCCAACACAAGGACGCCCATCAGTATTAGAAAGACCACAACCCTAAATGCTGAAACCTCTTTATTTGTACGGAATAGCGGAAATCAGTTTCAGGTCAACATGCAGTCTGAACGTGCACAAATATATTCAACATTTGTTGATCAGAAGATATCAAGAGTCATTAACAAATGCTTTTCTGTATAAATAATGGAGGACAGGTCGAAGCATTACGTTCTGTTAGTGGAAGACCAGTAGATAAAGTGAACAGACCCATATTCAGTGTTGGGTTTGGGAAGTTTCGCTGCTTACACATTGTAGTTTCTGAACAGTGTCCAGATGGCTACTATCTTTATTCCATATCCACAGCAGTGTTTTTGTCTGGAAAAGTTGGCCCACGTCACCTATTTAACTGAAGGGCAGTTACAGAGCTCTGAATTTATCACCCACACCAAGCAAGATGTTTAGACTGGACACATTCCCCTTCTGCTCTCTGACAGACCGAATTTATTTTTCTAAAGTTCAGATAAAGATGACTCTGAGAACTTTACATTAAACCCAAGGGCTCTTTTACATATACATGCTATTTTAATACACTTACATTTTCCACAGCTTTATAGTAACACTGTATTATTAGATAATGTCCATGTAGGTAATGTCATCTTTAATAAGCTTAAATTAGAAATAAGACATGTAAAATGAATAAATTAAAGGGACACAAAATAAGATATTTTGAAGAATGTTGGTAACCGAACAATGGCAGTATACATTTACTATTGTAGGACACAAAACCAATGCAAGTGAACACGTACCACCATTGTTCGGTTACCAACATTCTTCAAAATATCTTCTTTTGTGTTCTGCTAAGTCATACAGGTTTGAAATGACAAGAGGGCGAGTAAATGAATACAGAATTTTCATTTTTGGGTGAACTTTAAACTCTAAGTAGTGTTACTGTTTAGACATTTTACCCCAACAAGGCATGTATATTTTCAGGAATATTATTATTTTATATAAATGTTTATCAAAATAATCAAACAATTAACCAATATTGAATGAACATGGAAGACTATGGAGCGTCATATCTTTTTTTATGCAGCTTTGCAATTTTTACACCATCTTCTCTTATTTTTACTGAATTTATGTTAAATTTGATCAACAATTGTTCAACTTAACTGATTATATTATTAATGATCTAACTGACTGTATTTGGTTATAATATAACAATTTATTTTATATTTGATTTATTGTATTTTTATTGTATTAAATTAAAAGATTTTTTTTTTGGGCCACATTACGTTTGTTTACGTTGTTGCTGCTAAAACAGTATATAATCATACAAAACAATCAGTCTATATTTTAAACTGTGAATTAAATATAGCTATTTTTATTTCGGTTAATAATTTATTGTTACACCAGTTGCGGGATGGTATCTTCCAAAGAGAAAAAAATCTGAAATGATTAATAAACCTGATTATATACATTACTGTTTCACTTTCATTTCTGACTATCAACTGTTTAGGAATCTCACCCTACATTTCCAAACTGAATATCTTTACGAACTTCAGGCACCAACATGAACGCTGACTGATATATGCCAAAAACAACCAGCCGATTCCCCTTTGTCACTCAACGATGTTTACCATGTCAATGACATGACACGGGCACCTGGAACGTTACCCCTGAAATCCTGTCACATTCCCAGCTGTCATCAGGCCTGGCTTATAGCACAGACATGCCAGCGCTGTAATTCAGAGACAGAAGGATTAGATACCCAACATGTTTCAGCTCACCGGTGCGCTGGTGTGTTTATGTGCGCTTACACCGGCGTCTCTCGAGCACCGTAAAGAACTGAGGAGATGCCATGTGCTGTGAGGTTAAGAGGTCAAAGTAGTCAGTTTCCTGCCAATAGATGTTTAAATTCTAACATGAAGTAGGACGTGTGGTTTTTCCTCTAGCTGGAAATGGTAATTTCCTGGTTTTGTCCGTCCTCTATTTTCAAAGGTTTATAAATGTGGATTTATTGTAGTTGGAGCACAGGACATTTAAGGACACCAAAGTCTTGGATTAGTGTGTCCTGGGAAAGCTGCTAGTTCATAAAGATCGCACCTCATCTTCTTTTACAGCACGTTGTAACAATGGTGAGTTTATATAGATGTTTCTTATACACAAATGCATGGGTTAGCACACTGGCAGATACAGAAAATAAACATTAAATGTTTAGCCTAGATTTTACAAGAGATTTTTTTCTTAAGTTAAAGACAGAAAGTCATATCATCACGTTGCCTAAAGGGGGTTGTTGAAAAAACATTTGAAATAAATGTAATTTTAATGCCAAGAATTGTCTGGAATGTTTTTGTAGAAGCACTAAGAAAATCTGTGAACCGACAGTGAATGCTTTCATGTAGCTCAGTGGTTAGATCATGGCGCTAGCAACGCCAAGGCCATGGGTTCGATCCCAGGGGATTGCACATATCCAGAAACAAATGTATAGTGTAATGCAATGTAAGTCGCTTTGGATAAAAGCATCTGCCAAATACAAAAATGTTATGTAATGAATGCACATCATTGCTTCTGATAATAGAATATATATATATTTTATATATATATATTTTACAGGTCTCTTCAGTAAGCACTGTTTGCTAAAACACAAAACAACAGATCACATGTTGATAAAATCAACAATTCTAATAAGTCACAAAGTTAAACGCTAACTTTAAAAGCATAACAGATTACACAAATATTGGACTTCTTTACAGTGGTGCCAGTGCTAATGTTTAAATGGTAAACACTGCTCCTATGCACTGCTCCCAAACACAGAATATTATTCTTTTTTGAAGGGCCAAAGCATTGAAATAAAATAGAATTAGTTTTTTCTATCACGGAGGGAGAGGTAATGAGAGTTAAACATTAAAATGTATATAATTTTGGAACATTAATATAATCATAATATTGTCTTTACAACCAGAAAATATAACACACTTACAGTAACAGAACTTCACCTGGAGAAGAGGTTTATGAACCAGACTTTTTACAGACAACAGTTTATCACTGTTTTGCTCTGGCAAAGCTTCAGGTCTATAAAATTGAAAGTGCATTGGGATGCTATGATTTTTCAAACAGGTTCCAACACCTTTATATTCTTTAACAATTGTTTATTATTATACGAACTACATGTCGCACTTGACTTTTGTTTTTATCCAAAGTAACATACAGGTATTCAAAATGTACATTTATTTGAATAGTTTATGTTT